>JAGKTI010012254.1:0-24922 GCA_018397915.1 Birgus latro | reverse complement strand
TCGCATGCTTGGCCGTACAGCTGGTTGCAAAAGAGTTTGATTCAGTAACAGTCAACAGGGTAACCAAAAAGGCGTAGTATTTGAAATAAACTGCTGTGGGAAAGATATTATGAAGACTCTTATGCAACCTAATGTATGGCCCAAAGACTCATCCATTTATATGCAGTCACAGCTTAGTATTCAAACTATGACAGATGTCCAGCTGTGTCGGGTAAGAACACATCGACTATTGTACTTCCAGCAATACCACTTTAGCAGTGATATAAACTATTCACCACAACTCACTGCAGTCAACCTCACCACACACTCACTCTACTACTCTCTTTTACACAGATATATATATTAAGAAATAGTAACAGTCACCATGACTCATATCGTCCAACGACCCGTCATATCATCGCATAAACCAAATAAATTGCCTGGTGTTACTAATAACAGAAGACAGAAGTCGTGCTCACTGCGCATGGCTGCATATGGACAAACATTCACCAACAAAATTTTACACCTAATGTTCCACTTCACATTTAGGGCGCATACTTCGCTCTCCTGTCTGATGCATCATAATAAAGAGAATCATGTATGGGCAAAGAAAAAGATTTGCCTCTCTCAGATTAGGACTGTTTGCCAGTAAAAGGAACCGGGACGCAAATGAGGTGAAGTATTTGGCGAAGTTTTGTCCCCAGCTATACATTTATTGCCCATTATCGTTGTGCGCCATTAGCAGCTTTTAACTCCTTCACTCTGATGACATTTTTTTTTTCATAATTCTATATGTAGTCCACTCCCATAGACGTTAGCGAAGCCACGCCCCACACCCCGCCACAGAACACAATAAAAGGCATCATCCGAAGAACATTAACCAATGGGCACTGAAACACCTGCATGTAGTACTTATTTATTTGCTACTTTTTCAGACGGTATTATTTAGGTCTAGAGAGAATTGTTCATCTAACTGAAGGGGGTTAAAACCTTCAATGTCTTCGTTTTGCCTTGCTCATAAAGGTTTCAACATGCTTGCATGCATTGGCCTAATTCAATTAATGGTGGCTTTCCACGCTGCTTGATCTCTAGCAACCTTTCTATGTAGCATTTATCCGTAAGATCACACTCTATTACCCTGTCCTCAGACGTTTTTTTGGGTCTGCCTGTCGCAGTTCTTTCATCATCGTTCACACCTGGCAACCACCCACCCCAGACCATATCAATATATCCCTTCTCATCACAGCAATAATGCATTCAAGTCCCATTCATCCCCATACCTGTTCATTCCCAATTCTAACGTCCCTAGACCTGTCATTCAGGGTTACACTACATATCTATCTAGTTATTCTCATCTCTGTACTTTTGGTCCTAAGAATATCTTGCACCTTTACTTCTCCAGTCTTGCTGCTGTACAGATTACACTCCTGAGACATGATGTATACAGGGCCCCATAATATGAAGGGGGAGCCATCTCAATGTCAGGAGAGGCAGCAACTCACTACACCTCTTCCTACCGCTTCATACCCTTCCTACCAGTCTAGATCCAGCCCCACCTCCATTACGTAATAATCATGTCCCCCAAATATCAATCTCCACACACTCAAGAGACTCGCAACAAGAATAATCCTTTCCCAAATATCTCCTACTTCTGTATTCTTTTCTGTACATACTCCATACTAAAAATCAACATTATTTTGCAGCCTATCTCATATACCACCACATCGCTTACATATCCACTTGCCAAAAACACCGCACAAAATAAAGTTACGATACTTCCCACACCTTTGTGGCAAATTTAGCATGATCACACTTTTGCTTTGAAAGTGCAACCACCTGCCCTAGATATCATTATTCTTGTTATACCAACGTTTTCTTTCAAACACTTGTACCCCATACCATTTTTCCACTTCTTAAATCTTTCCTTCGCTACCCATTCCTTTCCTGCAGTCAACACCAAGTCATCTGCATAAAACGCTTGCCATGGTAGTGCATATTTTTGTCATGTGAGAGAGCTTCTGTCACTATTATAAGCAATAGCGGACTTAAAGCTGATCCCTGACCCATACCAACATTCAGGGAAAATTCATCAATCAAACCTCCGTTCACTGTCACCTGGGTGCGGAATCCTCGTACGTTGCCATAACCACTCTAACAACTATTCTTAGTCTCAAGACTGCCCATTGCCCACTTCAGCATTTCCGTGCTCTTTGTTAAAAACTTTCTCCAAATCAAAAAAGGCAGAGTACAACGCTCACTCTCTCCTACTTACGTATTTTTCCTGAAGCTTTTGGACAATGAATATTGCATCAATGGTTCCTTTGCCTGCCATAAACCCAAACTGCATCTCATTAGTATTCGCTCTTTCTTTTACTTTACCGTCCAGGACTCTATTTCCTTCATTCTGTGGTTCAAGAGGTTTATGCCTTTATAACTTCCTCTTTCCTGGACATCGCCCTTCCTCTTATAAGCATTTACAACCACTCTTTTCAGTTAGCCATCATATATAAAAAAGTTTATTATCTTAGCCATCATATATAAAAACGTTATAGCAGTAACTAAACCCACTCCTGTACTGTACTTCCGGAGGCCTTCAACATCGCACCTGCAACCTTCTTTGTTTCTTGCTGTTTGTGGACAAATCTACTGAGCCTAGAAGAGTGCTACAGTACCGAAGAAGTTAAAAAATCACCCCAAGCTAATTAATAAATTAATGAATAAGAATCGCTCTGAGGTAGAAAGACTAACCTAAAGTTTACTTTACCCAACTCAAGGGGTTACCCATCTAGCGGATTAGAAACATACTTCATTAGATTGGAACCCTACACCTGTAAAAGAACCACTGGCAATTGGTGGGAACATTCCAGTAGACAAGAGGCACTCTATTCCCCTGTCTTTCAAGTTAGCAATAACGACCGAGGCAAAATGGAAATCTTACCTCAACTAAGTGCTCCTATGCTTGTACCAAAAATGAATTTGACACTGCTCATTAAAGATTCTAAAATGTGAAACCAATAGTGATCAAGTGGTCCTTTTTCTCGAAACTGCCTTTCATACAGGTAGCTGCCACCCGACCTATATTTGCATTACCCTAAACATGACTTTTTTTTAATAGCACCTAATTTAGCAGATATTTAATTAGACGTGAAACAGCGTCCAGCCGTGCTATACAAAAATAGTGGTGCAAAGTTCAGTGTAATTTCTCAACCATGACCATTCCATTTTTGTGTGCGATTTTGGTAGAAGCCATAGTGGTATTCATACCAAATATTACTAAGAATCTGGGTTATGATATTATGAGGCTACTTTATTGATGAAACGACGATGATCTGATGACATATGAAGTGAGTTTTCTTTATGTGAGGAAGATGGGACCAAAAGCCAGAGGCCGGCAAGATTGTCCCCTCCAAGAGAAAAAAATGACATTGAGCCACATTCAAAATCCGTTGACCTAGAGAATCCTGGACCCATTGCGTTTAAAAGGCTAGAGGTCATAGGCAGTAGGAATTACAGAGAGAGAAATAGAATACCTGTTGCATAGTGAAAGACTTTGAGAGTAACGGTTAACTCTTGCATCTGAGCTCGATAGAAGAGGGATAGGAGTTTGCTGCCAGACGGGTACTGTTAGCCCGCCGTAGTGGTGGAGGGATGCCATCAGACAGTTTAGCGGAGCAGTGACCATTGAAGTACCGACAGAAATGAGATAAAGATGCAACAGTGCGGCAAAGAGACAGACTGAAGAAAGCCAATAAGTGGAGAAGACTTAATGAGAAGAAAAGCCACTGACTCCACCTGGTTGAGGATAGCTGTATGTGGGAAGCCTCCCCACACATAAAAATTGTACCAGACACGGAGGGGAATAAGACCATTGTACAAAATGAACAACATAACGGGAGTAAAGAGGGCACGGAGTCGGCTTTGCACACCTGATCTCTTGGAAGCAGATTTTGCATGAGAGGTAATATGATCTTTCCAAGATTATCCTGAGAGAATGAAACTCCAGATATGTTCAAAGTTGAAGCAGGATATAGTAGGATGTCTGTAAAAAATTTAAGGGTGCTCCTGCGGAAAATGTTGATGGCCCGAAAAATCTAAGAACTGAGTTTGATCCATTAAAAACAAAAAGATTACTTTTACCCCAGTCAGAGATATGAGCCAAGTCAGACATTAAGCGTGCCATAGCCTTTCCTTGTTTGGTGAAGTAATTGCTGGGATGGAAGCTACAAGACTATCGGTAAGGCGAAGGGTGGAGTCATCAGCGTATGAGTGAATAGGGTTTGATGTACAGCTTAGAAAGTCATTGATTAAGAGAAGCACTAGAGTTGTTGTTAGAATAGAACCCTAAGTAATACCATTATTGATATCTCTAGGAGAAGAACAGTGGCTGTTTACAACAGCAACTATAAAACGACCATAAAGGAAACTAGATACGAGTATTAAGGCACAGATAGAGGGGGTAGAAACCGTATTTCGGCAGTTTGGAAATTAAAGATTTATCCCAGACATGATCGAAATCCTTTCACACTTCAAGTGCAATGGCAATGCTTTCTTCAAAGTCCTGAAAAAAAGATGATCAGGAGTCTGCAAGGAGGGTGAAAAGATTGTTGGTAGAGCTCCCCTAGCGAAGCTCATGCTGGCAGTCTGAAATAAGGTTGTGATAGGAATTGTGCTTTAAATGATTTTGTCAAGACTATATTCAGCTACTTTAGAAATACAGGATGCTAAAGCAATTGGACGAGAATTGGAGCGTTGGGAATGGTCATCCTTCTTTGGAACAGTTTGAGAACAAACTTCTAACAAGGAAAGGTACAAGTAGACAGACACATGCAAAAGTATTTATGTAGACAGGGTGTAAGCACAGGTTCCCAGTCCTTGAGAACAAAAGGAGGGATCCCGTCAAACCCATATGCCTTGTTAGTACTAAGGCCAGTGAAGGCACTAAGTACATCAATGATGATGATTATGTCAGTTATCAGGAAGTCGGAGGTAGCGGGGAAGAGAAGGAGAAACAACGCCGAAATCGACTACGGTAGAATTATAGGAGAATGTCAGATGAAAGGTCTGTTTTTTCAGTAGAAGAGACAACTACAAAACTATCACGGTGTAAAAGAGGAGGAAAGGAGGATGAACTAAAGTTGTCAGAAGGTCTTTAGTAAGGTGCCAGAAGGAGTGGAAAGAATTTGAAACGGAGAGTTCAGAGCCTTTAGTATGAATGAATTTATTTTTAGCAAAGCGGAGAACAGACTTAGCACGGTTCCGGGCAGATACATAAAAGAGATGAGATTCAGGGATGGGCTGGCTCTAATTCCTTTTGTACACCCTCTCCTTGTGCTGGACAACAACAGAACAAGCGTGCTTAAAACCTTTTTTTTTTTTCATGTTACTGGATAAAATATTAAATAATATACGGCGTTCGATGATGAGGAGGATAACGAACATTCACTATGAGGTCAGGTTAACAGCCAGTGTGGAGGGGTGCCACCTCTCAGTGTGTGCAGCTGCTCCCCATGTAGTTTTTTACACAAAGGGAAGTGGCTCTCCAGCTGTTATATCCCTTCTACTTTCACTTGCTGAAGACATTAAGATTAATTCCGAGTTCCCAAAACGATACAGCTGCTTCCTACACATTAAAAGCACTAAATATACGCGTGAATCTGTTCAATGCAATTCTTGAAGAGAATGGGCAAGCCATACATTTTAAAATAACATTTTCAAATAACAGAATATACCATGGCATATGGGTATATGACAGGTCCAACACCTTCTCAAACATTTCTCTTTCACATCAAACACAATTTCACTCATCCCATCCAACAACCCCCCTATTCACACAAACAATGCAACCAGAACTCATCCCAGGGGCACACACACCGCACCTACTATACAGACCCACACAAGACGCATTACCTTCAACATGCAACATGCTGATGTCCTTCACTCCAAAATACCACATACTGAAGTTACTTAACAAATATAACATACACATTGGACTTCTACAAGAAACAAAGCTCATACACAAACATACGCAAAACTCCACACATCAGGCACTATTCACACATTCTCACAGACAAAACTTGTGGCAATGGAGGAGGCATCATCACTTACACTCATAAATCCATCCCCTCTAAAGACAAACCTCAGACAAGACAACCGCTCTTCCAGAATGGCACCACAGCAGGACCAGAGTTATTAATTATCAACTCTGGTCACAACTATGATCTCAACATTGTTACATTTTCATTCCTCCGACACCTATCATGCCATGCCGATACAGTTCAACCCTCAGCTCCTTCCTTTTACACAGGCACCAATTATATCATGGGTGAGCACTTTAACTTCAAAACACTACCTGGTATGAACACAACCGAGAAAAGTGCCGAGGCCTCGACATTCCAGCACGATTCAACAACGAGTATAATGTTCTCAGTGACACCTCACAATACACCTACATTCCAAACAAAGCACTCCACTCTCCTCCTCATAAGACATCACATTCTGTTTGCCCACACTTTCATACACATCACCTCGCGGACGTAATCCAACACACTGACCACCTTCCTATCATCATCGCCACTCGATTGCACTCTAACCCAGTGTTATCACACATCACACACATGGACGATAAGAAAGCAGATTGCACAGAATTCATCGAAGGAACAAAACATCACTTCAACACGCAAAACAACACATCCATCACCAACATCGATAGGACTCAAACGTAACTCTCCTCTCGCACACACACATAAAACACCATCACAAGGCTCCAGCAATTAAACAACAAAATTTACAATAAAATTAAGAGCAAGAAGACAGAAAACTGGAAAACATTTATAACAACACTCACAATATATACAGACCCTCTCCTCTCTACAACACATTTAACAGCATTACTAAAACTCAAAGAACCACCTCCCAAATGAATACTGCCGTCATCTATGAACACCAGATCATCCTTAGTACGATGAAAAAGCAAACGTACTCGTGGACCATTTCTCAAACATAAATCAGCTTACATCGGCAAGCGCTGAGTCAGAAAAACAGTCCTTTCGGAATAAGTAGTACTTTCTATTTGACCACAAAGTAACTCCATGCGAGAACAAACACCTAACATTATCAAGTGAAACAAAGAAATCTTGAAGGATAGACTGAGATGCAAGACCAAACGTCTAAGTCTTTACATCTTACACGTCATTTTTTCCCCTTGCTCCCTCAACCCATGGCTTTAGTACATTACACTCCACAAGCACTGTACCTGCCAACACACATTTGACAATATCAACTCCGTGCAATAATACAGTATATATTGGCAAAACACTGAAGTTAAGGTCCCGGACAATTGGAAGTCAGATATAATTATTCCCCTGCACAAAGGAAAAGGGGAAAAAGAAGTGTGTGGTAATCACAGGGGCAGTTATCTTCTAAGTGTAACAGGAAAAGTATATGGTATGATACTTATTGACAGAGTTAGGGAAATAACAGAGGAATTAGTTGGAGAGGAGCAGGGAGGTTTTAGGAAGGGAAGAGGTTATGAAGATCAGATATTCAATCTTAGGTTTTTAGTGGAAAGGCTTCTGGAGAAGAGAAAAAAGTTGTATGCGGCCTTCATGGATTTGGAGAAAGCATATAGAAATGGTGGATAGGCTAGGATTGTGGAAAATATTAAGAATACGTGGAGTAAATGGGAAGTTGTTGAATGCCGTGAAGAGTATGTAAGAAAGTGCTAAGGCTACAGTGCATGTGGATAGTGAACTGAGTGAATATTTCTATCCGAAGGTTGGATCGAAACAGGGATGTGTCACGTCTCCATGGTTGTTCAATCTGTATACAGATGGGGTTATAAAAGAGATACGAGGTAGGGCAGTGGATGTTGGAGCGGCCCTAATGAGAGAGGGCAGTGTGTGGAAACTCCCTGTACTGTTTTTTGCAGATGATACTATGTTGTTAAGTGAAGATGATGGAGAGCTGCAAGCCTTGGTGAATGAGATTGGGAGAGTGCGTAAGAAACGGAATCTAAAGGTGAATGTAGGGGAGAGTAAAGTTATAGTCTTCGAGAGAAATGAAGGCACTGAATGGACAATGTGGTTCAATAAAGAGGAAATGTAAAATGAGAGTGCGTTTCACTGCTTGGGTAATGTGATGAATAAGGATGGAAATTCAGAGTGTGGAGTGCTTGAAAGGGTACATCAAGGAAGAAAGGTTGCTGGAGCTTGGAAAGCAGTGATGAGAAACAGGGAATTGAGCATGGAAGCGAGAAAGTTATTGCCTGACTATTGTGATACCAATTATAACGTATAGAAGTGAACCTTGGACCTTGTTGGAGGGACAGAGGTCAAGAGTGAGAGCAATGGAAATTAGTTATTTACGAGGAGCCTGTGGAGACACATAGGGAGACAGACTGACAAATAAGGAAGTAAAGGAGCATTGTGGTGTGGAGGTGGTTGAGATAGGAGGCGTCAGGAGAAACACACTGAGGTGGTTTGGCCATGTGGAAAGGATGGAGAGCGAGAGACTGACGAGGAGAGTGTATGTGAGTGAGGTGGAGGGGGGGAGAGGGAGAGGGAGGTCAAGGATGAGATGGAGGGATGGAGTGGAGAGGTATATGAGAGATGGGGAT
The DNA here is from genome assembly GCA_018397915.1 of Birgus latro. NCBI lineage: Eukaryota > Metazoa > Arthropoda > Malacostraca > Decapoda > Coenobitidae > Birgus > Birgus latro. The sequence goes on along the minus strand of JAGKTI010012254.1, from coordinate 16,329 downwards.
GTGAGCTGAGAGTAGGGCAGAGAAATGGTGGGGGACAGGGTGACATGGAGGCGATTTGTTTTGGCCACCCCTTGCGGGATTAAGGCTTCTGACAATATATAGTATAAATAGACTGATTGATTCCATTCCCCGTCACAAACTAATCACCAGATTATCCAACACAAACATGGAGATTGCACCCTATACTGACTTGCAGACAACTCATCTTGTGGACAAGCAAATGTTACACTTCAGGGCATGTCATCATGTCAACGATACTTGTCTAACGGTATTACACAGGACTCAGTATTTCACCTTAACTCTTCACTCTATCCATCTATGACATTCCCAGACCCCAACCACTCCTAAACATTGCCTCATATTCAGAATAAAGTTCACAGTACGCCACAACGGCTGCAGAATACTCTGTAACTGCAATAAGACTACCTCAGCACACTTCAGACTTGGGTCGAGAACAACAGGCTAATAACAGCGTTAACCGAATCCACCACCATATTCAGCACGAGCACGAAGTATGAACACAGGTACTCCCCTAACATCATACTTATAACTATGCTTGTGTCACATCCCCTTGAGGAGACATATGACACTGGGCTCAATTTCAAAAACCACAAACATCAAGAGACAATCTACCCACAGACTCAACGCCCTCAGGCCACTTGCACGGACAGATCTTGGGCAACAAAAAGAAACAATGTCCATACTTTACTACCAGTATATCAGATCAGTGATGTCCTTGCTGGCATGGGCCCCCGTCCAAACACCCACTACAATACCTTCCAACCATACCAAACAACGCCCAGTTCATCATCACTGGCTTTAAAAAGACACTTCTCTCACTGCTTGCGCTTTGAAATAAAATCCCCCCTGTTAGAGATTGTTCTGATATGACAGGCACACAAGCCTACACAGCAGCCTGTGGTAACACAGACTGCCCCTGTCATTACATGGCAGAGCCTCACAACATAAGTAGGCACACAAAATGAATACCTCACAAGCAATACCAGACCCTCTTCAAAAACATTTACCTGCACCCACTCCAGCACTAGCAGTGAATAAGTCTACATACTCATTTTGTGTGCAGGGCAAAACGACACCTCGGTCAGAGCACTGTATTACATAATTATCTTCCCTCCCAACATTCATCCAAAAGAGGTATTCTTATAGCTGAGCGAGTACACCTAGCTAAGGCTTAGATAAAGACATCATCCAGCTCTAATTAGTTCCCAGAATAGATTCAGGTTGGGTGGAGTCACAGGTGACACGTGCCCTGTTTGTAAAATAAACACATAATAATGCAGTGCACGACACATGCCACAGTAAAATGGAGACACAACATCAACGGAGCTGGTGTGTGTTTGTAACCTATAACAATAGTTATTTTATGACGGCTGCACATACTTACTAGCCCTCACAACAAAAATGTTTTCAGTTTATGGATTATGGGAACAGTGACTCTCATTCTAATTATACAGAATAAATACCTGTCTTACTATTGAAACAAGAGGTATTCGTGCTGTATAATGATATGTTCCGCAAAATGTTTTGTTGTCCAGCTACGGTCATTATAAGTTACATTGCCTGCAAATAGTGATACACACAAGTTAGATTATGTTTAAATAACCAGTAATATTAATCCTCTCGTGGAGAAGAAAACTCTGTTATTGTGCATCTCAAATGTCAGACAATTATATTTAAATGAGTACGTAACAATAGCCAGAGAGTTAATACATTCAGGCTCTTGCACTCACTCTGCCGAACTGAATCCCCTGGAGTTACCTGGAACAGAGTACAACCGTAGTCCCGATCACTAGAAAGTTAGTCCCAATCACTAGAAAGTTACTGCGCGTCGGAAGTATATTAATCCTGCTTTGTTATTTCCGAGCTCTAGACGAATTGCAAAATATTATTACTGCGTCATTTAAGAAGCTAGTATCCTTATGTAAAGCCACTTGATCGCAATGGTGGCATATGTGAATGAAATGTAGTAAAGAAGGTACATAAGTGTGATATCCCACGGTACACTTAGTGAGTAGTAGTATAGTTGTTGTTGTTGTTGTTGTTGTTGTTGTTGTTTTTGTTGTAGACAGGGGATGGGAGCATACTGTACAACATGTACTAAGATATCAGAGTGATATCCACCCTCAATCCAGTAGTTTATATTTTTCATTAGTTTTCGAGGAAACTGACTCTTCCCTAATAATAATGGTAGAAAACTGTATACTGTATAGCGGAAAACATTATCAAAGAACCAAACGAACTAACCTGTGAACTTTCGCTGAAATCCATAAGGTAACATTTCCCTATTTCCAGTCGTTTTTATTACTGGGAGGGGTGGCTGATCCTCCATAAGATCATGAGGTGAGGGGTCAGACCCCCCCCCAAATATAGCATTACTGATGAAAGTTCATTGTACAGCCAATATGTACTAGGATATGAAAGCTACATCAGGCCAACTTGCACTGGTGTGAAGGCTGACTTCCCTAAATTCATGATTAGAAAACTGTACGTAGTGGAAGACCTTCGGAGTAAACAGACGGACTAACTTGGGAAGTTCCATTCGGATACCTCCAATGGCCTAAAAGAAGTTAAAGCACGCATGCTTGAGCACGCACGCAGGCATCACTCACACCCACACACACCCACACACACCCACACACACACACACACAGGATAAATCTCGTGCAACAGCATAGGGTGGGTTACTGATAATAATATCAACAAATTTCTTCGTGTACGTGAGATATCCATAGAATAAGTAGCTTCTGGAGGTCATATGATACAGGAAGTGGATTTGGCTAGTGTAATACAGCTCCTTCACTTTAAATCTGCCCAAATATTTGTAATTTTGCAGCTTATTTCACGTTGTTCAGTGGCTGGAAAAGAGAATGTTATGACTACATCCTTTCCATAGCACTTCTTGACCAGCATGATACTCCAGTGTTAAGCAGTTGCTGTAACTCCGTGTTCAGGATGAAGAGACTGCAATTTTGGGCCACGTTAAAGTAAGACATATACTGACGATTACCTTGTTGAGGGACCCTATGTCGAGATGAATACAGCATTCATATATGTTATGTATGTAACTATCATGTCTTCTGGTGAAGAGACATACACTTGAGATGACATCAGTAGTGAAAATGGTCATGAACGGTCTAATGACTATCATGCTGGTGCACGTGTAACGATGTAAAGTTCCCCGTGTAGTTATCAGGCGCTCGATAGTTGAGATGAACTCTTAAATTCCATTAGCTACAGTAAATACGTACCAACAACGAGAATCCTGGTGCGTGGCCCCGGACGACCTGACCTCCGGCACCACCACACCCCTGAGTCCGCCACAACAGCGTGAGAGAACATCAGTCGACCAGTCCACAACACGCTTACCCGCAGGTCCTCACGCAGCTGCAGGGCACATGGGGACATTTAGATAGGGGCACTTTAAAGAAACAGAGATTTATATTAAGTAAATATGGAGTGGGTTACCAGAAATGCAGAAAGGTTTCTATCAAGGAAAATTAGGCAGGGTCATCTGAAAAATGCATAGGTTTATTTTAGGGAAATTTAGAGACTGATACTTTAAAGAACCCGCGTTTTATAGTAAATCATGTTGTTGCTGTCCTATGCTATTTTGGAAGTCAACCCGATGGGCTGCCATGTAAATAAAAAATAAATAAATAATGAAATAAAACACAACCTTCCTTGGTACTTCATCATCTTGATGCTTGTTTGCTTTAAGTAACACTGAATTAGTCTGGACTAAAATAACTACCTTAATAAAAAAAAAAATGGCGACCATCATGTCGGCATTTGTAAGAATGAAAATCATCCCCGCAAGCTCCCAGTGACAATATTATGTAGTCATCAAATGCATTTTTTTTTTTTAGTAGTAACTCTATCAATTATTAAAATCCATGACTGAGGTGCTAACAAACTAATAAAGTTTCAGTCAATATGAAATATAAAGTTAATTAGGCTTGCCTGAGTTAAGCCCGAGAATACCATTTTGCTGCAGGCTTCTAAGGGGCCTCTTCCAAGTGGCATCTTGTGAAATCTGCAAAATGACATTGCTGATGGATGCTTAAGGAATGCTTATTTAGTCATTCCTTTTGCAATGCCTTGTTCATTAGTGTCTTACTGCCTAAAAGTAAGTAAAGAGGCACTTCTTTTTGGGTAAATGGCAAGAGAGTTAGCATCACCATGTGGTATGACTGTTACAGCTGGTGGGACGTCTCGCTGTAAGGGCAGGGACCTACGTAACTCTGCCTAACATGGACCCTGCCCCTCCGTATAGCAGTATCTGTTGTGGGTTGCCACTTGTGATGAAGCTTCTTTTAGCGCCAGGCAGGACACCTTGACTGTTAATAGGCTGTAACCCTGGGCAAATTAACTGAAATTTCTGATAACACCAGTGTTTATGACATCTGATGCCCTCACCAGCTCGACAGCATACTTTCCACCACACTTTAGCACTGTTTAATTTCTTGTTTCATCGAGACGGTTTACAGATATTTTATTGGCAATGGTGAATGGAAGTTATATTCGACACTACCTAACCTTTTACGTGAAGCAAAAGAGTAAAATTAATTTTACGAGCAAGCTGTGCATCTTTAATGGAAAAAGAAAAAAAACAAAGCCTAACACTAACGAATAACTAAGAAAAGTGAACAAAAGAGCCAAAATAAAAATCTTTATTTCGAGATACCTGGACATATTCCGTTTACAAGAAGGGAAATCATAGCCTGAGAGAAATACCAATTAGAGGAGACAGTGCTAATCAGTTGAATAAAATGAAGCACAGTATCTTCCATGATCTGAGCAAAACAAGAGTAATGGAACAGTTGTATATTAGATTTATTTTTTGTTTATATTCGGCCATGAACATGCTTAGCTGAGGATCAGAAATTTGGTTATTACCCAAATACTTTAAATGATCATACTTTATCACTCTCAGTCCCACTACATGGCAATAAATTAAAAGCGAGAGAGATAAAAGGTGGGGGGGAAGGGAGAAGAGGACAGGATGAAGGTGAAAGAAGTATGAAAGAAAGAAGAGAAGACGTAAGAGAAGAAAAAAAAACAATAAAAAAACAATACGTGTTGGGAGAATGAATAACAGAGGAAGATGAGATAAAGGTTTGGGTGAAAGGAAAAAGGAAGTGAAAGGAGAATATTTATGAAGGGTGAAGAAAGGAGGCAAGGGAAGACGAGAGGGGAGAAGTGATGGTAGGAGGAGAGAGAAGGACAGAACACAAGAGATGAGAGAAAAAAGAAAATTATACTAAACATGGTGAAAAGCAAACCTAGCCCTTAATATCAATCAAGACTGTCAGGAGAGGAAGACTCAAATTATATACATGTGGTGCCAGGCAAAACAAACCCCGCCTCACAGCAGTTATTGCATTGCTGTTAAATACTGACTCGTTTCTGCCATTTAGTGTCAGTGCACAAGGTCACTTAAGGTCAAAGGTCATATTGCCAAATGAATGCAAAAATGAGACTTCCTATATCTTGGTAACAGTAAATATCTCTATCTTCAACGAGCTTCGAGTTATAGCCCCCTGAATATCTGTGACCTTGAGTATGACCTTTCAAGGTCACTTATGATAAAGGTCAAGGTACCATCTAAAAACCCATATGGATTTTCCTATTTGATGGTAATAGTAAATATCTCTATCTCCAGCCAGTCTTGAGTTATAGTCCCCTGAATATCCTGATTATCCGTGACTTTGAGTTTGACCTTTCAAGGTCATGGTGCCATATGAAAGCCCATATTACGAGTTCCCGTATGTTCCTCAGAGTAAATATCTTTATTTTCAACCGCTTTCAAGTTATAGCCCTCTGAAAACCCGTGATCTTGATTTCGACCTTTCACGGGCATTCAATTACCTACAAAATTTAATAACTTTCTTTGGGGACGGGTGCCCACATATCCTGAAGGTTTCATGTAATTTCACTCTGCCGTTTTTCCGTAATGTATCTAACAAACAAACAGAGCAAAACAAAAAACAAACGACCGAAAACAATACCTGGTCTGACTCTGACCGGGCGAGGTAACTAGACAGAACTCAGAGAGGAAATACTTCCCCAAAAGCCTCCCAGACGAATGCTTTTACGGACTCAAAATATCATTGAATTCTATGGTCTCAGGCTGCTCAGTTATACAGCCTCACAGAGTGTATAGCTCTGCCGGCAATAAAATTTATTTATTTCTGCAACTGATACCAGATCCACCTCTAAATCTAACCAGTTTTGCTTTGCCCCACTGGTCTCCTAGCCACCAGGTTCCATTAAAATCCAATAAAAACTTAAGATATCTTGCACACCAACAGAAAGACACCAGTGAATAAATAACCTCCGTCCAACTTAGCTGAAAAAGGTAAAAATAAAGTAATCTGGTTCTCCAGGGGCAAAATGACACCAACTCAATTTTCAATCTCTCTCTCTTTCTCTCTCTCTCTCTCTCTCTCTCTCTCTCTGAAAGATACTCATTTTAGGTACTGTTCTACCTTCATAAATATATTAACTTGTTAAATCTATANCTTAGCTGAAGAAGGTAAAAATAAAGTAATCTGGTTCTCCAGGGGCAAAATGACACCAACTCAATTTTCAATCTCTCTCTCTTTCTCTCTCTCTCTCTCTCTCTCTCTCTCTCTCTCTCTCTCTCTCTCTCTCTCTCTCTCTCTCTCTCTCTCTCTCTGAAAGATACTCATTTTAGGTACTGTTCTACCTTCATAAATATATTAACTTGTTAAATCTATAACGATGTGAGAACAAGCATTTCAGGTTTCATCAACAGTTATAAAACATCACCACCATAATCCTCATCATACAGTTATATCAACAATCATTATCATCAACATCATCATCATCATCATTGATGGCCATTATTATCATTATCATAACCCTAATACCATTATTATAGAGTCATCATCATCATCATCACATTAGCAAAATTATCATAATCACCATCATCCTAAATTTTCACTAATCATCTGGTTTGGTCACATTCGGAGAGCAGGATAATGGGCTAAGTACAAATGGGTGAAATGTCAAAACACAAAAACAAGACTGTCTCCAGTGTCCCATTAGACCAAGTCACACCAGTCACACCTCCCATCACAGCCATATAAATCATTCAGCCACAGGACGTACAGTATGTTTTCTTATATTCTTGCTGGCTTCAGGCAGTTTTATTAAGCTGTCTTTATTTGAGGGATTACAGAATTCACAACTTCCTCAGCTACTAAGGCACTCTCCTAAGCTAAATGAAATCGTCTAGAAGTAGTAGGTACAGAATGAGAAAAATTATAGCCTACTCTGTGTGAGCGGGTTACTGGAAACTTGCACGATAAAACTGAAATGGATGCCAGAAGGATACGAGGAAGACCTTGTCATATAAAGACAAGATAAGCTTAACTTCGGTACTTCGAGGATGCATCGTTTCTCTCATCCTCACTGTTTCCAGACGATTTTGTTTACGAGAAACTTTTCACACTGTTAGGATCAGGCATAACTTTCATTAACTCTTTTTGCCTTGATAACGTTTTATCAAGTTTTGACGTTCAGTACTTCCAGTTGACTATATATTTGGTGATATTTTTTGGACTGAAGTGTCAGATATACTGTAGTCCCCACTACATTCTTCACTACAAAAGCTATTTCCAAAGGTGAATGAAATCGTCTGGCATTAGCTAGAACAAAATGAATAAAAGCCAAAGCATTCGCCCACAAATATGTATCACCTGCCATCACTAAAAAACTAGATCAGTCGGCTAATCCTCCTCAGTCAGAGGCGCATCATCGTAGTTTCGTAAAAAAAAAAAAAAAAAGGAAGAGTTGAATCTCCTAAATCGCTCCTTTATGAGACTGAGCGCACTCCGCAGTATGAGAATTACGTGAGTTAGAAATAAGTGGTAAGGAAGGTGACAGAATGTTACTGCTGTGATCCTTTGTTGCCAATGAAATTTTGCAGCCAGTTGAGAGGGCTAACTAACATGGTGTATTCTTTTATAAATTTTTCACAAGCCTCAAGCTACTGACAGAATTGGCTGAAATGGATATTCGAGACTGTGAAACCATTCGTGAAAACAGAACAGAACGCTGACCTTTCCCAGCAGCGTGAGCGAGGGTATTTTGCTTGCAAGTCAGATGGCACTGTAGTACGTTTGAAGTGGAGTGACAGCTCTGTTGTGACTGTTGCTAGTAACTATTCTGGTGTGAATCCAGAATAGAAATCCAGAAAGAAAGCAGCAAGCTAGTTTCCCAGTCATACCTCATCAAGATGTACAATAAAGGAATGGGAGGCATTGATGTCTGTGACAGAATGTTGGCATCCTACAGTCCAAGACTATGTTCAAAGAAGTGGTGGTGGAACATTTTTTTTCAAAGATGCTTAACATGGCAGTAGTAGCTGTTGTTAGGTTTCGCCAACATATTGATCCATCTGTAGCTGCAAAACACTGTTAGTTCAGGACAGAAATTGCACGAGCCATGATTAGGGCTGAAGAGATGAGGAAGAAACTAGGAGGGGAAGATAGATACACTCTATGCATGAAGAATACACTGAAAAGAGTGCGAAAGTGAAAAGAGATACATAAAAGGTGCAGTAAGTCATTCCACCAAATAGGAATGAGGTGAACTGTAATTTTGGTATTTCAGGAGTGTTCAGTGCTTAGTATACAGAATTTAATTAAGTAAATATGAGTTTATTGTTTTCATGGCAGCACAATTCAGTTCCAACCCTATACATAAAAATAAAATGAAATAGGACGAAGATTGTTTTTCTGTTTCTTTTGGGGTAACATTTGGTGCATGAAAATGCCAATGTTTCCTATTTGGGAACATAATTATAAGAAATATATAAAAATATATTTGTGACCCGTAAATTCTGTTTGTAATCTAATAAGACTATCAACAAGAGCTTACATTACAAAATATTATACATTTAGATCATTTTATCATAGGTCAGCCATGGGACGAGACTTCTGAAACAGCTAAATATATCCGACCTCCAGTTTGCAAATTGTCTGGTAATAGCAAAAAAATAGCACATAGTAAAGATATAACAGGTGTGGATGAGATTATGTATAGGCTATGGTATGGGTTTTGTGTAAAATATGTTTCTGATAATTCCTTTGTTTATACCGCCGTCATGGTACTAGCACACTCCCCTTTCATGAACACCGTCATCACTGTTTTTTTTTTTTTTTTTTTTATGCATGGAAGAAGGAACCAAAGGCCACGGGCCTGCATACTGTTCCTTCCAAGAAAAAACAAAAACAGTACAAAAGAGAGCCAAATTCAAGATCCGTTCAATTCGAGATGCCTGGACACACTGCGTTTGAAAGACTGGAGATCATACGAAGTAGGAAATACAGACAGAGGAAGACAGTTCCAGAGTTGACCAGTTGCATAAATAAAAGACTGGGAGTAACGGTTAACTCTTGCATTAGAGAGTTGGACAGAAAAGGGATGAGAGTTTGTTGCTAGACGGGTACTACGTGCCCGTCGTAGAGGTGGAGGGATGCAAGCAGACAGTTCAGAGGAACAGTGACCATTGAAGTAGCGATAGAAGAGAGATAAAGATGCAACAGTGCGGCGAAGAGACAATGGTTGAAGGGAATCAGTAAGAGGAGGAGAGTTAATGAGACGAAAAGCCTTTGACTCCACCCTATTGAGAAGAGCTGCATGTGGAGAGCCTCCCCACACATGAGAGTTGTACTCCATACACGGGCGAATAAAACCCGTGTACAAGGTCAACAACTGTGCAGGGGTAAAGAAAGTACGGAATCGGCTTAGCACACCTAATCTCTTGGAAGCAGATTTCACAAGAGATGTAATATGTTCTTTCCAAGACAAATCCTGAGAGAATGAAACCCCAAGCATGTTCAAGGATGATGCAGGACATAACTGTTCATTATTAAACATTAGTGGGTAATCCTGAGGAAGATTTTGTCGGGTTGATAAGTGTAAAAACTGAGTTTTTGATGCATTGAAAATAACAAGATTATTTTTACCCCAATCAGAGATACGAGCCAAATCAGACATTAGGTGTGCCATAGCCTCATCCCTTTTTTGTTGAAGTAACTGCTGAGATGGACGTTGCGGGAACCGAATGGAAAGGTGAAGGGTGGAATCATCAGCATATGAGTGGATAGGGTTAGATGTACAGCTTAGAAGGTCATTGATGAATAAAAGGAAGAGAGTAGGTGATAGGACAGAACCCTGAGGAACACCACTGTTGATAGGTCTAGGAGAGGAACGATGGCCGTCTACAACAGCAGCTATAGAACGACCAGAAAGGAAGCTAGAGATGAAGGCACTGATAGAAGGATAGAAACCGTAGGAGGGCAGTTTGGAAATTAAAGATTTATGCCAGACTCGATCGAAAGCCTTTGAGATGTCAAGTGCAATGACAAAGCTTTCGCCAAAGTCCCGAAGGGAGGATGACCAAGAGTCTGAAAGGCAGGTGAGAAGATCGCCAGTGGAGCGTCCCTGACGGAACCCATACTGACGATCAGAAAGAAGGCTGTGACAGGAAAGGTGCTTTAAAATTTTTCTGTTAAGAATTGACTCGAAAACTTTTGATACGCAGGATGTTAAAGCAATTGGACGATAGTTAGAGGGTTGGGAATGGTCACCCTTCTTTGGGACTGGCTGAATGAGAGCAAACTTCCAGCAAGAAGGAAAGGTACAAGTTGAGAGACAAAGGCGAAAGAGTTTACCTAGGCAGGGTGTAAGCACAGAAGCACAGTTTTTGAGGACAACAGGAGGGACTCCATCAGGACCGTATGCCTTTTTAGTATTGAGGCCAGTAATGGCAGAGAACACATCAGCTGAAGAAATTTTAATGTCAGACAATAGGAAGTCAGAGGGGGGAAGTGATGGAGGAATAGCACCGGAATCGTCTAAGGTGGAATTGGAGGAGAAAGTCTGAGCAAAGAGATCTGCTTTATCAGTAGAAGAAATAGCTACAGAGCCATCAGAGTAGAAAAGAGGAGGGAAGGATGATGTAAAGTTGTTAGAAAGGTTTTTGGCAAGGTGCCAGAAGGAGCGAGAAGAGTTCGAGTTGGAGAGTTGGGAACATTTAGCACGGATAAAATTGTTTTTAGCAGAGCGAAGAACAGACTTAGCACGATTCCGGGCAGAAATATATAAAAGGTGTGATTCAGGGGTGGGTTGGCTCCGGTACCTCTTATAGGCCCTCTCCTTGTTGCGGACAGCATTAGAACAAGCGTGATTAAACCAAGGCTTTCTTGCATTAGTCAGAGGATATGAGAAAGGAATGTATGCTTCCATGCCTGAGAGAATAACCTCCGTAACGCGCAAGGCACACTCAGATGGCTCCCGGCCATGGAAGCAATAATCATTCCATGGAAAATCAAAGAAGTACTGCCTGAGGGCCTCCCAATCTGCAGCTCCAAAGTGCCACAGGTGGCGTTTCTTTGGAGGGTCCACAGGCCGTACTGGAGCGATTGGACATGTTAAGGCAATAAGATTGTGATCGGAGGAGCCCAACGGAGAGAAAAGATGAACAGTGTAAGCAGAAGGATTAGTTGTTAGGAAAAGGTCAAGTATGTTGGAACTCTCTCCAAGGCGGTCAGGGATACGGGTAGGGTGCTGTACAAGCTGCTCTAGGTCATTAAGGATAGAAAAGATGTAGGCTTGTTCACCAGGTGAATCAGTTAAAGGAGAGGAGAGCCAAAGGTGGTGGTGAACATTGAAATCTCCTAGAATGGAGATTTCAGAGAAAGGAGAAATGGATCGAATGTGTTCCATCGTAGAAGTAAGGTAGTCAAAGAATTTTTGATAGTCAGTAGAATTGGGAGATAAGTAAACAGCACAGATATATTTAGTCAGAGAATGACAGGAAAGCCGAAGCCAGAGAGCAGAGAATTCAGAAGAATCAAGTTCAGGAACACGAGAGCAAGATAGATCGTTGCGTACGTATACGCAACAGCCACCTTTGGCTTTGAAACGAGAATAGAGAAAGTAGGAGGATACAGAAAAGGGTTTGCTGTCAGTTGCCTCAGACAGCTGAGTCTCAGTGAGAAAGAGAAGGTGAGGTTTAGATGAGAAGAGGTGGTGCTCAACAGCGTGAAAGTTAGAGGAAAGGCCGCGAATGCTACAGAAATGAAGAAGGAGTGAGTCAGACAGTGGTTCCAGGCAGCTCTTTGAGTCGTCACCGGGAGAGGGGCGGATGGTGGGGGCATTTATGGTCCCCCCCCCTGGGGACTCCGAGGCATGATTTTTATGCGCCATTTTGAAAATTTTGAAAAGGAAGTGTTGTGTGTAGGTGTATGTAGTTTGGTGTTGACAGTTAGAGAAACTTGTATAGGAGAGCATGCTGGTCTACTCTCTGTGTAACTGAGACACTGAAAAAGTTCAGCAAAGGAGGATGGTCAGGAACAAGTCCTGAGGGCTGATGAAACGGGAGCTCCAGCTCTCCCTGTCATCAGCTTTCCATCCTCCCTGGGAGTACTGCCCTGCTTGACTGGTGCTACAGTCTCCTCACCCTTAAAACAGAGGAGGGGGTCCCTAGTCCCCTTCCCTGCCCCTTTTAGTCGCCTTTTACGACACGCAGGGAATACGGTGGCGGAATTCTTCCTAACACAACCTGGCCGCACAGTAGTAGTACCCCCACAGTGCGGCCAGATTGCCATGCATGTGATGAAAAGACTGTAGTCAACAACAGCACATACCCTAGTGCTATCGTGGTACCATCTCACCTCCTTCTGTACACTGCCATCAATAAACTTTTGTGGGAGGAAAAGTGAGTCACCATTAACCAATACTAATGCTAGCTCGAGTACATAGTGCCTTGAATGTGGGTAAGAAAGTACGTACCCTAACGCCATCGTGATACCACCGCACCTCTCCCTGCACACTATCATCGCCAGGTACGGGTGTGACATGGACGGGCACTTCACATTCAAGCAGTACCTCCTGCCCCCGCACCACCACCCGCTCTTCCACCAGCCTCCCACCGCTGCCACGAGCCACCTCCACGAACTCCTCCGCAGGGGCCTTTGTCGCGTTTATAATCAAGGCCGTATAACCAGCCTCCCGTCGACTAACGCCACGATGCAGGTATCGCATATCTGAAAATAGTAATGATTTACCATACATTAGGTTAGGTTAGGTCGTTAGCGTCATCATCACCATCATCATCAGTATCCCATTAATGTCTGTCATGACCAAGGTTTTGTACATCTGGAAGTAACAGGGTGGTGCATGAGAGAATATCATCACCACCATCATCATTTTTATCAGCATCCTAATTATCATCATGATCATCAACATGAAGTCATCATCATCAACAGCAACACCGTGGTAACACCAGTAACATCACCACCATTGTAAACATCATCGGCATCAGTATCATCATAAGATAGCCGTCATCATCATTATCAACAGCTGCATCATATCACCACCAGCACCATTGTCAACGTCATCAGCAGCAGCAATATCATAACAAGCTAATAATCCTCCTCATCTTCATCACCAGGAGCATCATAGCACCACAATCACCATCAACATCATCGTCCAAACCATCGGCAGCAGTATAAAAAAAAGCTAAGAAATTTATTCCTCCTCCCCCTTACCATCATCAACAGTATCACATCACCATCATCATCACCGATTCGTTCATTTCGTTTATAAAAGCTCCAACATGCTTGCATGCGTCGGCCTTGGTCACCTAATAGCGGCTCTCCATGCTTCTCGATCTCTGGCATCCTCCCTGTGCACCCTCTTACTCTTGAGGTCATACTCTACGACCTCGTCACAGGTTTACTTCGGTCTGCCTCTCACATCCCTACCCTCAACATCAATACTTCTCGTTTTCTGCACCCAATTGCCAGTCCCCATCCTTTTCACATGCCCAGACCATTTCAATCTACCTTTCCTCGTCAAAACACCAATACACTCAATTCCCATCCTTCCTAGTAACTCTTCCGTCGTAGACTTAGCCCGTGTCCCCTACAGGCCTCGCATTCAAGAACCCACTGCACATCCACCAAGTCACTGTCATTTATGTACGTTTGAGCCTGCGAATATCTTCCTTTACTGCCAAGGGTTCACTACCATACGGCATTGCATTCCTAACACATGCCGCATAGAAAGATCCCTTAGCATAATAACCAGTAAAGTTGGTGAGCACTTGACAAACTAGCGAGCGCCATGTTATCACAGTTTCCTTCTGATATAATATCATAGGCAGAATCTCCGATATTTTGCTAAAGTTGATGCCCAAAAAAGTGTTACAACGGGAAACCTTTTTAAAACTGATATTGAAATTGAGGTGTTCACCAATTAGAGCTGAACATCCCTTGGAAAACTCGAGATTCCAAACGGTTCCTATGACTTTATGAGTAAGTTTTTTGTTGATTGAAAAAAAAAACTTACTGAATGAATGTATGACGTGCAGAATTTTTTTTAGCTCTACTTTACTTAAGAATAAAGCTATTAGCTTCTGCTTAACGTAACGGTCGGGTAGGGCCGTGCCGCATACTTCCACACTAAACTGAGAGTAAACATCGCTCGCTCGCTTGTAATTAGGTAAACATTATCAGCATTCTCACCATCATGACCAGCTTCCCGTTATCACTTCAGTAATGCAGGTATCGCACATCTTGAAGCAGTAGGATTTAGGGTAGTTCACTATCATCATCAGCAGTGGCATCTAGCTTCGAAGAAAAATACCCCATGATTCTTCCAGATCGGGAAATTTTCTGTCCCTGCCTATTTATTTATTTTTATTTGCTAATTTATCTATTTATTTTTGACTCATAAGTCTCCTAATAAATGGGTGAAAACATCTCGGCATACTCTTTCATCCTACTTCTGCTGCCTGAGTAAGTAGTTTCCATTTTATTCCTGCTACTGTCATACTGTTTTACAAAGTTTGGAAAAATCACTATAAGCGAAATTGTTCATAAGATCTATACCTAACTCTTCCCCTTTGAAAACCCTCTTGTGACTGAACAGTCAGCAAGGTGCGAGAATAAAGCAAAGGTTAACGTCCTTTACCCAGCCTAACCAAGTAGTTCCCATTGGGATCAACCAACCTGATTCGCTTATTTCCCTGATGGGCTTCATCTGCCTGTGTCAATACTACCATAACATATGGACGAATCTAAACCAACCAACCACCATCCTTTACCCGAAGGGGTTAATATGCAATGTTACTCTCAATGCAAAAGTAGAATGATTTAGATTCAGTTATAAAATTAATAAGTGAGCGAAAACTTAAGCAAATGCCTCCACAAGAAACACCAACATTAACTAACTTCTCGTGGATCTGTAGACTCATAAACTCTCCGGCACCAATGGCTCTCACTCAGATATAATATTTTGGTGTAAGATCGAATAGAGTACCCAAGTTAATGGTACCAGTGTTAACTCCATGATCCGCTCTCAGTTGAAGAAACTCGTCTGGCATTACTGGAACTGTCCCTACCAACAGATGGGCAATATAAGTTTCTTCCCATAATCTAAGGCCTATCGGTTCACTAAAGAATCTTTTCTTCAGAGGAAAAAAATGATAAAATTTCATTTCAATTAACAGATTTTAATTCTTCTCCTCATGGGAAATATGGTGTGTAAAGGTAACAGGCAAAATCCCATCCCATATTATCCCCTAAGATATGTAGGCGCCCATCTGAAGATAGACGAAGAGCATACAGTGTATTTCCCTTGTTGGTATTACGTGATCAGTTAACTTAATTACCTAAGAGGGGTCGAACCTTTATCCATGAAAAGACTGTCACTCCGACTGGGGCACTCTTACCCTAAACCAGCAGCAGCCAGTTATTACTCATAGTAAATTAGTACCGTGTAACTACATGACTACAGTTCACACGTCCAAACTGCAGTTTGGTGAAATTTATGCAAATAAAGAACTATCAGCTCCACATGCAGGCACACCAAGTCTGCCATTTGTTATTACTATACTGGACTGATGTTTACGTGAAGTTTCATGTTTTTCGCACTGATCAGATACTAGACAGGGAGCTGCTTTTGACCATACTTGACACTTCTGTAAAAAGAGTCACGGTAATACAGATTTTGCCTATCCCTTCGCTCCCATGACGTAATTCTTAGCTTGCTTACTATTACCAAATGTTTTACTTGAGTTTAAACGAGATTTTTCTAGCTGGAGGGACTATAGACAGCCTGAACCCCTGCTCTCCTAGTGTTCTTTCAGCAGTAGAATACCAAATATTTGGTGTTAGCGGGATGAAACGATGAAAATACATCGTAGAACTGAATGTGTCAACCAAGTAACGCGAGCTAACTGTTGCTGTGACTGTAATATACTCGTGA
>JAGKTI010012253.1:0-24927 GCA_018397915.1 Birgus latro | reverse complement strand
TCTCTCTCTCTCTCTCTCTCTTTCTCTCTCTCTCTCTCTCTCTCTCTTTTTAATACAAGGAAGAAGGAACCAAAGGCCTTCCTTCCAAGAAAAAACAAAAACAATACAAAAGAGAGACAAATTCAAGATCTGCTCATTTCGAGATGCCCGGACATATTGCATCTGAAAGACCGGAGATCATAGGAAGCACGAAACACAGACAGAGAAAGACAGTTCCAGAGATGACCTGTTGCATAAATGAAGGACTGGGAGTAACGGTTAACTCTTGCATTAGAGAGCTGGACAGAAAAGGGATGAGAGCTTGTTGCTAGATGGGTGCTACGTGCCCGTTGTACAGGTGGAGGGATGCAAGCAGACAGTTCAAAGGAACAGTGACCATTGACCTAGCAATAGAAAAGAGGTAAAGATGCAACAGTGCGGCGACAGACAGAGGTTGAAGGGAGCCACTAAGAGGAGGAGAGATAATGAGACGAAAAGCCTTTGACTTCACATTATTGAGAAGAGCTGTATGTGGGAAGCCTCTCCACACATGAGAGTTGTACTCCACACAAGGGCGAATAAAACCCGGGTAAAGAAGGTTTGGAGTTGGCTATTATGTCAGATAATCAAGGGATTACTGTATTATGCTGAGAGAGAGAGAGAAAGAGAGAGAGGGGGATAAGTTCAACAGCGCTTTCTTACCTGTTATGCTACCTCCTTCAGTCCATATAACAACTCACCTCACCAACTGTATACAAAAGCTGTGTCCTCCTCACTAGCAGCTCTTCCTTCAGCACAGCAATAATATCCAAGTTCCCTTCTACATCTTTTTCCGACGCTTCCTGTAGCATTTTCTCAACCTGTAAAATAGATACTGTTAGAGGGATCAATTTTTCTTTCACTCACTCTCTCTCCCCTAGTCTCTCATTCATTCAATTTCTCTCTCTTTTTCTGACCATTTCATTCTTTCAAACTCTCTCTCTCTCTCTCTTTCTTGCAATCTCTCTATCTCTTTCTTACAATCTCTCTCTCTCTCTCTCTCTCTCTCTCTCTCTCTCTCTCTCTCTCTGTAGGGTCATTCCATGAAAATGTCAACCTTTAGTGTCAATCTCACAACTGATCAAAAATATAAAAATTATACTCTCATCTTAAGTGTCAGGACCAATTTGCTTAACCCTGGGCTCTTACTCATAGGGAAACATAGGATTGGATGACGGATAGATGGATATATCATTTTAAAATATAAACACTGCTTTTTATGAACCTGGACAGAAAAAGTTTCTAAACTGCCTACTGAGAGTGAGGCATTAAAAAATGTAATACCATGTCACTGAAGAAAAAGTCATGCTAAAATTAGTTATTTTCTTATCATCACTGACTTGAGTACTGTTTGTATTTGCTTGAAATGCTGCCATTGGTTTTTACTGAAATAGCATCTACTTGAGTTGTGATTGTCACTACAGTTCTTTACAGTCACACTGTGGCACAACCCTGAAGTAAGAGTACAGTAATCCCTTTAAAACCCAGATGCCCAAGTCCCGGACATTTGGGGCTCTGGTCCTTGGACACACACACACACACACACAAAACCCGATATGTGTTCATCCCTACTTTAAATTTTCCGCATGGTGACGAACAGCTGTTCTGGCGTGTAGTTCATTTGACGTCTGATAGAGTGCCCCTGCATTCTCCCCAGTTCCAACCTACCTCATGACTGTCGTCGCCATGGCTTCCCACGTGCTCGTTTTTGTGAATAAACTGAAATACCTCACCACTAGAGCAACTAGCAGATAAGATTCACAGTTTAACTGCGTGTTCACTGGAAGGGGGGAAAGTGCCTCGGGAATGGAAGAGGGCAAATGTGGTACCAATCTATAAGGGAGGAAACAAGGAAGAACCCCTGAATTATAGACCAGTGTCTCTAACCAGCATGGTCACGAAATTGTGTGAGAGAATCCTGAAAGACAGATGGATAAAATATCTGGAGGGGATGAATATTCAGACTGAAACTCAGTTTGGATTCAGAAGTGGAAGGTCATGTGTTTCCAACTTATTGAGCTTTTACTCAAGGGTGATTGACGTGCTACAGGAGAGAGACGGTTGGGTGGATTGTGTGTATTTAGATCTGGAGAAGGCCTTTGACAAGGTACCCCACAAGAGACAAATATGGAAATTAGAGCATATCGGAGGACTGAAGGGAAGCCTCCTGGAATGGATGAGATACTTTTTGAGTGACAGACAAATGAGGACAGCAATAAAGGACAAGATGGAGGGAAGTAACAAGTGGTGTCCCACAGGGCTTGGTGTTGGCGCCAGTAATGTTCCTGATTTACGTAAATGATATGGTAGATGGAATGAACAGTTACGAAAGTCTGTTTGCTGATGATGCAAAGATCTTGAGAAAGGTAGAGGCTGAAGAGGTCTGTAAAATGCTACAAGAGGATCTGGATAGGATACATGATTGGAGCCGGATGTGGGAAATGAAATTCAACACAAAAAAATGTAAAATATTGGAAATGGGCAAAAGTACAAAGTGGCCATCATTGAATTATTTGATAGGTAATGAACCAATTAGAAAAGCGAGAGAAGAGAAAGATTTGGGAGTGCTGGTCCAGGATAGTTTGTCACTTAAAAAGCACATAAGTAAGATAGTTAGAGAGACATATAAACTCTTGACCAATATAAGAGTGGCATTTCATTACATGGATGAGGAGATGATGAAAAAATTGATAGTGGCCATGATCCACCCCAGGTTAGAATATGCAACAGTAGTATGGTCACACACAAAAAGAAAGATATAACCAAGATTGAGAGAATACAAAAAACAGCAACCAAGATGGTCCCCAGTCTGGCAGATTTGTCTTACAGAGAGAAGCTGGAAAGGCTGGATCTGCCTTCCTTAGAGGAAAGGAGAGAAAGGGGCAACTTGATTGCAGTATTCAGGACCATGATAGGAGTAGATAAAATTGGCAGAGAAAATTTGTTTGTGTGGGATGAGAGGGTAACAAGGGGACACGGAATGAAACTAAAGAAGCCAAGCTGCTTGAAGGACATCAAGAAATATAGTTCTCCTTATAGATGCATAGACCTGTGGAATAACTTGGACAAAGAGATCGTCCAGTCTAAAAACAGAGACGGGACCCCATGAGAGTAGCTCATTTCCTGTATATCACAATTAGGTAAATACAATTAGGTAAATACATGAAAAATTACAGTGTTGTGCAGTGTTAAGAAATTAGAATTCAGAGTGCAAAGGATTAAGTAACTGGCATGGCGCAAGTAAGAACAGAATGTGTAGTGTTAAACAATAATTCACAGTGCAAAGGACTAAGTGCAGAACAACACTGGATTACTGTACGTGTTTCAAGTGCACCTTCACCACTGTCTAAGCCATAGAGGATGTTAGTGTGTGTGCGCACACACACATCTGCTAAGTCACGAGTGATGACGTCATCGGAAGGTTCCGGTGGTATGCAACCGGGAGCTTTGGCAGTTCACGTCGTGATGCTGGTGAGTGTGGTTTTCCTAGTTCCAACACTGGTAGCAGAGCGTAGTTACGAGAATGGTGTCGTGTTCGACCAAGTGGCCTCCAAAACTGGAAAATGATTCTACATATGAGAGCTGGAAAAAAGACATTGGCATTTGGTGCGAACTAACGGACCTAGCAGCAGAAAAACAAGCTTTAGCTATTCACCTGTCATTGTCTGGGAGAGCGAGGGTGGCGTCTTTGCAGATTGAAACAGATGTTCTAAAGCAGAAGGATGGTGTTCAGACCCTGCTGAAAAAATCAGACGGTTTATTTCTCGTGGACAAGGGACGTCGACAGTTTGCAGCGTTTTATGAGCTATACAACTTCAGCAGAGCCAGTGATATGAACATTCGGGAGTTCGTGACAGAATTTGAGCATGTTTACTTCAAATTTACCAAGCAGGACATGGAACTGCCAAATTCTGTGATGGCTTTTATGCTCTTAGCTGCATGCAAACTTTCAGACAGTGAACGACAACTAGTGATGTCCGTGATAACTGAGGTGACTTATGAAAATATGAAATCTGCCCTGAATCGTATTTTTGCTGGTGAAATTGGCAGGCAGAACGAGGCATCGGTGTCCGCCCGGGAGGTGAAAGACGAACCAGTACTTTGGAGTGACGAAGTTGAGGGTGACGAAACGCTTTATGCTAGAGGTACTCGATGAGAACGGAGAATGTTGCGGCGTGGAGCAATACGTGATCGAGGTCGTGGTGGTGGCCAATGTTCAACCGTATCTGCTAGATATCCCCAACGCTCATCCACCGGCAGGAGGCAGAACCCACTTGGGCCTGACGGAAAGGTATCGAGGTGTCTCGTATGTGACTCTAGATTTCATTGGGCACGTGACTGCCTGGATGCATACGAAAACGACGGCAGTCGAGAAGAGAATTCTGAAACAGTGCATCTGTCGTTGTTTATGGGCTATGCGGATGATGCCACTAGTAGAGGTACGTCACAGACTCTAGTAGAAGAATCTAAGGGATGTGCTCTTCTAGACACAGGGTGTTCTATAACTGTATGTGGAGTTGAATGGATCAATTGCTATCTAAGTGAGCTCACTGATTATGAACGTGATGCTGTAAGAGAAGAAGCGTCATCCTCAACGTTTACTTTTGCTGATGGTGTCACAGTTTCTTCCCTCAAACGTGTTACTCTGCCCTGCTACATTGGAAATATGCGTGCTACCATCGTGACTGATGTTGTGGACTGCAATATTCCCTTGCTGTTGAGTAGACGTTCCATGAAAAAAGCAAAAATGTTGATTAACCTTGGAAGTGACCAGGTCAAAATTTGTGGAACTATCATTGATTTAAAGTCCTCATCTTCAGGCCATTACTTACTTCCAATTTCCTTATGACTAGATCGTGAATTTTGTGAAACAATCATGTTGGCAACTCGTGGGGGTGGTGTAGAAAAAACCGCTTTGAAGCTTAACAGGCAATTTGGACACCCAACATCGGCAAAACTAATTAAACTGATCACAGTTGCGGGAATTAAAAGTTCAAAACTGGAATAGGCTGTCAAGGCTGTATCTGATGCTTGTACAGTCTGTTGCAGATTTAAGAAAGCCAGCCCCGACCCGTAGTCAGTTTGCCCATGGCGTCTAAGTTTAACGAAGCCATAGCAATGGATTTAAAAGCTTGGGGAAGACATTATTTCTTAGTCTTTGTTGATTTGGCGACCAGGTATTGTAATGCGATAGCAATCGCAGATAAATGTGCGCCCACCATTATCAAAGGAATATTTCGGAGCTGGATTGCTGTGTTTGGCACACCTAGAAAAATTCTTACAGACAATGGCTGTGAATTCAATCATGCGGAAATGCAAGCACTGGGAGAGGCCTTCAATATCAAGATCATGACAACGTCTGCAGAGAGTCCTTGGAGCAACGGCGTGTGTGAGCGTCAAAATGCAGTCATTGGTGACATTGTTAGGAAGGTAATGGCTGATAGCCAGTGTGAATTGGATGTGGCCAAGGCATGGGCAGAATTGGCAAGAAATGCTCTCACCAACTACGCAGGCTTTTCTCCTAACCAACTTGTTTTTGGTCAAAACCCTAGTCTGCCTAATGTGTACGCAAATGATCCTCCAGCCTTGGAACCTTCATCACCATCGAAAATTGTGAGAGACAACTTGAACGCTCTTCATTTAGCTAGACAAGAGTTTATAAAGGTCAAATCAGATGAACGTTTGGCTAGGGCTCTGCGGCACAACGTACGTTCAAGTGACCTAAACGACATCCGGAATGGAGATGAAGTCTTCTACAAAAGAAATGACAGTCATGAGTGGCACGGTCCTGGAATTGTAATAGGCAGAGATGGGAAACAAATTCTGGTGAGACACGGCGGTGTATAAGTGCGAGTGCATGTATGTCGTCTAGCGCGAGCGCCAGAGCAAGATACTACAGTTGAAAGTGATGTCAGCAGTGATGAGAAGAAAAATGTTGTCCAGGAGAAGCCTAATGACGATCCTACGCAAGTGTTGAATGACTATCCACCAGACGACGAGTCAGAAGATGGTGTGGTCCCAATCGATGAGCCTCCCACAGTTTCTGTTCCGATTAATCAGCTTCCCAAAGTTTCTGTTGGTCAACATATAAAGGGAATACATTCAGAAAGTGGAGAGTTGGTGTCTGGAAGGATTATAAGTCGGGCAGGTAAAGCCACTGGAAAGTACAAACACTGCTATAATTTGAAGAGGGACTCTGATGGCAGCATTGATTGGATAGATTTGGAGAACGATCTTAGCGAATGGGAAGTGGTTGATGATGACACAGAAATGCTTGTTCTTTTCAACTCTGAGGCCGTATTATGTGCTAAGGAAAATGAAATTAAAATTGGCAGAATAATGATGTGTATGAGGAAGTAGACGATGTTGGGCAAGGTGCCATAATGGTTCAATGCGTTGTGACAGAAAAACTGAAAAATGGAAAGCCTATTGTTAAGGCCCGCTTAGTCGCCAGAGGATTTGAGGAAGACACAGTGGATCTCCGAAAAGACTCGCCTACTTGTTCAAAGGAAGTAGTGCGTTTGGCACTTTCTTTGGCCTCCACCAACCAGTGGGATTGCCACACTATGGACGTGAAAGCTGCCTACCTGCAAGGTAACGACATTGAGAGAGTTGTTCATTTACGTCCTCAGCCTGAATATGCAAATGGTAAGTTATGGAGACTAAAGAAAACTGTTTACGGCCTTTGTGATGCTGCTAGGCATTGGTATCTGCGCGTAAAAGATCAGTTGTTGAGTCTCGGAGCTAAAGTATCATCACTGGATTCAGCGCTGTTCTTTTGGAGCAATGGTGGCAAAGTCGAAGGCATTGTATGCATCTACGTCGACAACTTCCTCTGGGCTGGTACACATGAGTTTGAACAGAAAGTGCTAAATCGGTTGAGTCAAATATTCCTCATCGGCAGTTCAGAATCAAAAGCCTTCAAATACGTTGGTCTCAATGTCATCTCCAACATCGATGGCAGCACAACACTCGACCAATTCCAGTATGCTTCATCCTTGAAACCAGTCACGCTGAGTAAACATCGTGCAGCAGTAAAATCAGGGGAGCTGCCCGAGTCTGAGAAAATGGAGTACCGAGCAGTAATTGGGCAACTCAATTGGACTGCCACATACACTCGGCCAGATACTGCCTTTGATGTGTGTGAGTTGAGCGTGAATAGCAACCGAGCTACCGTAGCGGATTTGCTTAGACTCAATAAGGTGATCTCAAGGGTGAAGAATGACAACATGAAGCTATACATTCCAAGAATGGGGCCGATCGAGCACTGTCATATAGAGTGCTTTTCGGATGCCTCATTTGCCAACCTTGTAGGCAATGGATCTCAGGGAAGTTTAGTGATCTTCCTACGAGATGCTTGTGAGGCAAGATGTCCTATATTCTGGCAGACAAGAAAGATCAAGAGGGTCGTCAAATCTACCTTATCTGCTGAGGCGTTGGCGCTGCTTGAATGTGCTGAAACTGCTGTATATCTCTCCAACATATTGCGTGAGGTTTCTGGATGTGGAAAGATCAAAATAAAGTGTTTCGTCGACAACAAGAGTCTGCTGGACGCCCTTTACTCCTGTAAGAGCGTAGAAGACAGGAGATTGCGCATTGATATTGCTGTGTTGCGGGGGGAGATTGATGAGGTATCCTGGGTGGATACATCACAACAACTGGCTGACTGTCTCACCAGAAAAGTGCCTCGACCGAGCGGCAGCGTGCACCAGTCAGCCGAGACTAGAAAGTTTATAATACTTTAAGAGACATCACATATCTGTATGTGGCCACAGACTGGGTCTTGACAGTAATTAAACAAAAGTGTATGTATTGGATACATAGCGTGTATCGGGTGTTGATGGTACTCACACAAAAGTCTATGTATTGGATACATAGTGTGTATCAGACGCAAATAAACCATCCAGCTTCGTCCTTGGAATCTTCTGTCAAATTAAGAAGCGAGGACGAGTGTGTTAGCGTGTGTGCGCACACACACATCTGCTAAGTCACGAGTGATGACGTCATCGGAAGGTTCCGGTGGTATGCAACCGGCAGCCTTGGGAGTTCACGTTGTGACGCCGGTGAGTGTGGTTTGCCTAGTTCCAGCAGAGGAGAAGGATTAATCTTCGTGACGATCACGGACATGTCATAAGTACCCTGAAAACTGCTAAATATTTTCCATACTCACTTCTAATTTCTCATTCTCTGGTTCATTTTCATTTATTTCATGGTTTCTATCCCTTATTTGCGTAAATAGGGTCCTAAATAGGTGCTGTGTATGTCTGGTATGAAGTTATTTAGGTGGCTTTCAAAGTTAGAATGGGTTGGGGTCTGTAAGTACATGTCCAGGGGCATTTTTCCCAAGTCCCAGACAAACCTAAGTTCCGTGCTTTGGCTCTATTACGTCGGATCTTAGAAAGATAACTGTCCTTCAGGAGTAACCTGAGTGACTTCCCCCCTCCCCTACACAGCTTAGGAATTGGAGAAAGCTAACATAACTTCATAAATTGGCATCCTAATACCTTACTTATGTAGACCTGCGATATCTTGTAAGAGACTCTGGCACGCTCTATGCTCTGTTGCACATGTTAAACGTATAGTGTGAGGAACGTTACTGGAAAAAGACGTAACGTGTCTCATGCGAAACTTTAAACAAGAAATCACTGTAGTTACACTGAATTCAGGGACAGATGGGTGGGTATGATGGGAGGGCTGGATGGGTTGCTGTCATGGATGGCATTGTTGGGTGAGCAGGGTGGGTGGCATTCATGGGTGGGGAAGGTGGGTAAGTGTGGTTGGTGGGCAACATGAGTCATCAAATGTGTGGGTCGCCAGGGTGTGTGGTGACATGGTTGATTGTTAGGGTGGCTGAGAAGATTGTGTGGCTGGGATGCTCTGCATGGATGGTTGGGTTCAGGGTGGGCAAATGTATTGGTTGGCATTGTTAGATGGGCTTGGTGGGTGGCATTTGTGGGTGGGCAGGGTGGATGGCCGAGATCGGTGTGCTTAATGGGTCACACAGGTGTCTGGGAAGGGTGAGTGTTGGATGGGTTGAGTGAGCAGGTGGAGATATGGCTCCCCACTTTACAAGGCAGGAGTGGGACTTTTGGGAATAGTAGACATACAACTTGTCACTATTAATTAGATTTTAGTTCATCTTATAGAAGACAAATAAATATTAAGAATAAAATTCTATACAGCGAGGTCATTCTATCGAAATCTGCTAAAGCCTCAATATAATCATTTCTCACTGAGCTGAAGGTGGATGTATACTCAAAATAATTCACATAATAGAGGAATAAATTATACTAAGGTTACATGCAGCAAGACGTGAGAGTGGGTGAAGCTTCAGATCTCCAATCCATCTGCCTAACAAATCAGAGGTTTGTGGGGGTAAGGAGGGGGAGTTGTGGGGTGGACATGTGTGATTAACCTGCCCTCTGGTGGCAAACTACCCAATTAGTGTTCATTGCTGTACTGGTTCATTATACAACAAAGAGGTTTTCTAAACATTATGAACTGCAGTCATTGAAGAATTACTGAAGAAGGCACGATCAAGGTTAAATACCTCAGAAAGAGGGATATCAACAGAGTGAGTTATACTCAGTTTCATTTTCCTGACAACCCAGACAGAGACAAGGTAGCAGAGGACATGGTTTTGCAAGCCTTGCCAACTCCTCAGGTATCAGGAATGGTACAGCCATTCAAAGGGGTGACTTTTCCTTCCTTGATCAATCAGAGGAGAGGGAGAGTGGCCATGTGCAGTTTGCCACATGGGTGGGGGAAGTAATTCCATCTTGTGCAGTGTTTGTGATAAGTGGGTGCACAAGAGATGTAGTGGTATGAGAGGTAGACTGCGAGATAATGCTGATTTCATGTGTGCGGTGTGTCGGGGAGAGCAGGCAGAGATTGTTAGGCGTGAGAGGGTTGAACTTGCAGGTGAGTCTCTTGAGTGTGTGGAGGAGTTTTGTTATTTGGGAGACATGTTATGTGCCGGAGGTGGGGCTGGAGTTAGCTCGGTTGCTAGAGTGAGAAGTGGTTGGAAGAAGTTCAGGGAGCTGTTGCCTCTCCTGACATTGAGAGGACTCTCCTTACGTGCTAAGGGGTCTTTGTATGCAGCATGTGTTAGGAGTGTGATGCTGTATGGTAGTGAGACCTGGGCAGTAAAGGAAGAAGATATTCGCAGGTTTAAACGTACAGAAATGACAATGATTAGGTGGATGTGCAGTGCGTCCCTGCGTGCAAGGCCTGGGGGGGCTGGGTTTACGATAGAAGAGTTGAGAGGTAGGATGGGACTGGAGTGTATTGGTGTTGTGATGAGGAGAGGTAGGCTGAGGTGGTTTGGACATGTGGAGAGGATGGGGGATGATAATTGGGTACAGAGGGTGAGAAGTGTTAATATTGGGGGAGGGGTTGGGAGGGGCAGACCGAGAAAGACATGGGACGAGGTCATTAAATGTGACTTAAGGGTTAAGGGACTGAATAGGGAGGCTGCCAGAGATCGAGCAGCGTGGAGAGCCGCCATTAGGTGACCAAGGCCGACACATGCAAGCATGTTGGGGCCTTCAAAAACGAAACGAAAACGAAATGAAACGAAACGATCAACTAGTCTACCTTGATGTCATTTTGTTGATGTAACTTGAATATGCTGATGTCACTTAAACAGGAACTGTCTTCTGGTTAGTTCATTCATTCATTCATCATCTAATCCAGTACTTCTCCATGAGGCGAGTAGGAGCCCAGGGTTAGGCAAGTTGATCCTGACTCATTCCTGAGTGGCATTACATAAGCAGTAAACCCCAACCACCCCTTGGACATAAACTTGTACCAGCTCAAACTGATTGGAGTGCCTTAATTGCCCAATAAACCATCAGACACCATAATTTGATAATGTGGTTACCATTGAGCATAGTAGATGGTTTCCCGGTGTACAGGAAATCATTTGGCTTGTCACTCGGTATAGAGCCACCTGTAGACACAGGGAAGATGAAAGAATGAAGGAAGAAAAGACAGAAGAGGAAGGATGAAAAGAAGGAAAGAAGAGAGGAAAGGGCAGGCACCAGAGAGCAGCACTACATCAAGTGGGTAGATGGTGAGCACCCCCACCAACCACCATCTGGTTAGTTAATTTTGGAAATTTAACATCAGTACATGTTTTGTTTATGTTTATGATACTTTCAGCCACTGTAACTGTAATAAGAGATGACTGTTTAATATTTCAATAAAAATAGCAGAGGTAACATTTCTCATTTTATCAGGAACATGTCTCATGGTAACATTTTCCTTAATGCACAACAGTTACTAGCAATAATAAAATTTGCTGGGTATGGTTATGATCCTTATCTTTTGACATATTATTGATATGATGCACTCCCTAACTGAATCAGTCAAATCACAGACTTACTGAAATTACTTCTACCAACTACAAAAGTACCACACAATTACCCTCCACAAATACACCACATCGCTAACATACCCATCATCCTGGGTGGTGATTTCAGCGCCAAGGCGTCGGCCTGATATGTCAACAACCCTGACACAGACAGAGGGCTGGCACTACAAACCCAGACAGATCATCTTTTCATACTCAATCATCCCAACCAGCATACCCATATCCCACACCAAGCCCTCTTCCTCCCATCATCCCCAGACATCACCTTCTGCTCCCCAAACCTCACCCCCACAACATCCTGGAGAGTGGTCAGAACCCTTGGCTCTGACCACCTCCCGATCATCATCACTGCCAAAACCAGAATCACCCCAGCTGGCCACAGACACACATACGCCAATTATAAGAGAGCCAACGGGGAGACCTTCACAACTGAAACAGAACATTTTGAAACATTAAACAGTACACCCATCACAAACATCAACACCACTGTGCACACTTTCAATACAATTATACAAAATGCAGACAAAAGACACATCCCTAGAGGCAACAGAAAAAGACACAACTCCAACTTCACACCAAAAATTCAAGGCCTCATTAGACTACGGGACACACTACGACACTCCCGAACACCCCATACACATGACACCATACAACAAATACAAGAACTCAACACTCAGATAAACAATAAAATATCAGAACAGCAAACACTAAATTGGAATAATTATCTCCACACACTTGATCACAAAACAAACACCAGCAAACTCTACAAAACACTAAACAGCATCACACTCTCCAACAGCAACAATACACAATCACATGCTGCTATCACAACAACAGACACCATACCTTCAAACAAACAACAAGCAAACATTCTCATCAATCATTTTTCACATGTCAGCCATCTGAACCCCCATCGTGACGACTGACGTATCATCCGATGTAAGAGACAGTTTCCTACAGACCCAGACTTC
Organism: Birgus latro; assembly: GCA_018397915.1. Taxonomy (NCBI): domain Eukaryota; kingdom Metazoa; phylum Arthropoda; class Malacostraca; order Decapoda; family Coenobitidae; genus Birgus; species Birgus latro. The sequence goes on along the minus strand of JAGKTI010012253.1, from coordinate 12,564 downwards.
GCACCTTTCACTTACAACCAGACGAAGCACATCATCAGCAACCTCAAGCACTCATCTGCCTGTGGACCAGACAACATAAGCAACATACACCTTAAACACATTGGACCACAAGGCATACAAGCACTCACCAACATATCAAACTACAGCTACTCACACAACACGATACCCAACATCTGGAAGCATGGCATTATCATCACTATCCCCAAACCCAACAAAGACCCCACGTTACCTTCCTCACACCGCCCCATCACACTCCTCTGCACCCCTTCCAAAGTCACTGAAAGACTAGTACTACAATTAGTTACACCTCACACCCCTCAAGCCCCATCACAACATGGTTTTAAGCCACTACACTACACAAACACCCTTCTTACAGACCTCACACAGAGAGTTTTTGATGGTATCAATTCAGCTAGGCCACCACATAGAACTCTCCTTGTCACACTAGACATTAGAAAAGCTTCTGATTCCATCCCCTGCCACAACCTCACATACAAAATATTCAACACAAACATAAACATAACACAAAAAGATGGCTGGCAAACTACTTACCAGGCAGATGTGCACACGTAACTTTTGCTGGTCAGTCTTTGAACATCAGAAACTTCACAAATGGCATCCCTTAAGGACATACCCACACCCCACACCCCACACCCCACAGATACACATAGCTTCCTATGCAGATGACATAACACTTACATGTACATACCAAAATGCAAACACAGCCACACACATCTTCCAACCTTACCTCAACACACTACAAGAATGGTTCACCACAAACAGACTCAAAATAGCCCCAGCCAAATCTACAGCGACCCTTCTCACAAACTGGACAGCAGAACACGTCACATTCCACACCTTACCATAAACAAAACTCCCCTACCACACACACAATCCTTGGTGTAACAAACAATACATCAATGTCATTTAAACAACACATCACAATCATCAAAAATAAATTAACACCTAGACTCATGTCTTGAAGTCACTTGCTCATACAACATTTGGACACAATAAAGAAACCACCACCTACAGTATAAAAACAATATATACATTCAGTGATGAATTATACAAGCCCTGCTTGGGCTCCTAACCTCACTAAAACACACTATAACACTCTTCAGACCATACAAAACAAGGCCCTAAAAATAATCACAGGTTGCCCAGCTACTACACCTACAGACCACCAACACCACAAAACCAAAGTCCTCAAAGTCAAGGATTATCTAGACATGAGAGGCACCCAAATTCTCGCTGTAGCCTCCACAAACCCACAACATCCACTACACTACATGGCAGCACATCCACACACACCAAGGAACATCAAAACAACACCCAGCACACTATATCATACACAAATACTATCATCTCTCCCCCCCTGCCAACCTCAGATCAGCTTCCAGAAGCATATTCATACTCAAATCACTCGCCGTTCCATTCAGTCACTTAAAGACAACACACAGCAACATGCACGGCCTCCTGATATCCAACCATCTGAATCCTATCTCCTCTGTGAGGACAGGGTCCACCTGGCCAGGCTGAGGTGCGGGCATCATCCAGCCCTCTTAAGTTATCAGAAGAGGCTGGATGACTCCGTCACTAACAAGCACATCATGGAAGACTGCATTGCACACAATCACCTATGCAAACAACACAACATACACTCCTTGAGAACTCTGTGGGAAAGCCCGGTCTCGGCCATGGCCTTCCTTAGGGACTCAAGGCTGTTCGGCCAGACTGCCTTGGGAACAACTACTACTAAAAGAGGGGGCAACACTGCGGTAACATTCCTCACGCAACTTTTGAAAATTGATATAACATCCATATTAAAACATATAAACAATCCAACTGTGTTATGATGTAGGGTGAAGTGTTGGTTATATAGCTTGCAAAAACCATTTGTTTATACTACATTCTTCTGCAGATATAACTGAAAGTAGTTCAATAACTTGTCTCCAAATGTAACGTTCCTCACGATGGAATTACTCTGCAGCATCTTCTCAACCTGAGGGGAGGGGACTCCCTTCCTCTCTATTTTAGCATCTTTCCAACCTGCAGAAAACATATTATTAAAGGGTTCATTTTCACGCATTCTTTTACCTGTTCACTCTGTTATTTGATTTCACACTTTCTTTTACCTGTTCTCTCTGTTAAGCTTTCTTTCAACTTGATGGGAAAAAAAAATGAAAGTTCATAATCATTGTATTTTTAACATCAATATTACCATTACTACCCCAAACCACCACCACCACCACCACCATCATCATCTGTTTCAACTTGTCAATAATTTATGGTTAGATAGTTCCTTTTATCATCCACTCTCCCACCCACACTAATCGGACCCCCATCTCCTGTTGTACTTGATGAAGATGATGATGATGATGATGACAGCACTACTTTTCTGCTACCTCCATTTCTGAACCTTACTTCACATCATATTTAAGGTGGAAGTAATGATGATGATGATGATAGCTATACTTTTCTGCTTTCTCTGTTTCTGGACCTTACGAAGTCAAGAAATCACTAAATGATAGTACTGTGATCCCTACCCTGACATATCGAAGTGAGGCATGGATCTTGCTAGAGGGTAACAAGTCAAGAGTCAAAGCAGTGGAAATAAGTTACTTGAGAGGAGCATGTGGAGTGACACGGAGGGACAGGTTGACGAATGAAGTAAAGGAACGTGGATGTGGTTGAGAAGATTAGGAAAAATACACTGAGATGGTTTGGACATGTGGAGAGAATGGAGAATGAAAGACTGACTAAGAGGGTGTATGTAGGTGAGGTGGAGGGAGGAAGAGGGAGGGGAAGACCGAGGATGAGGTGGAGGGATGGAGTTGAGAGGTATATGAGGGAGGGGGGAGTGAGCTGGGGGGAGGGTAGGCAAATGGTGGGTGACAAAGCGACTTGGAGGCGTTTTGTCTGCGGCCACCGTTTGCAGGATTAGGGCGTCGGGCTATAGATAGATAGACAGACGTCACCTCATGTTTTAGGTGGAGGTAAAGGCTATGATGATGATGATGATGATAAGATAGTAGTGGTGGTTCTCCCATGTTTCTGATTTCTTTGTTTCTGGATCCTACCTCGCCCCATCTCTTAGAAGGAGGTAACAGTTGTTATGATGATGATGAAAAACTTACCTCTGCAAGATTCTTGGCAGCAGAGAGGAACCTGTGTTCTAACTGATGTGTCTGTGCACTGTCCAGTGCAGTGTGGATATTTAGCAGCGTTGTTGCAGCCTCAAGTCCAACCACCGCCTCCCTCCAGCGTTTAACTACACATCCCACTTCTCCTATGCTACTTTTGACTCCATTCAGAACCTGAAAAAATAAACATAAAATAAAATAAAACTGCCACCCTCATATAACTCACACATTGCTCTATCATCACATCACACACTTATGATACATTTCTAACACACTTCTCCCAGGCTGTTTTTAACTCTATTCAGAATATTTAAAAATATATACAGCATGGCTTTGTTTTACAACTGGGAAGTGTTTTTGAAAACCAATTGTACATAATGACTTTAGAGTTGTAGCAATTGCATAAGTGAGAAAGAGATAACATACCCATAATGAGGTTATGGGCATCACATAGATCATATAAGCAAACAACAATAGGGGAAAAAGTCTTTATTGATCACATAAATGAATGATTGTATACAGTAATCCCTCAATTATCAGGAATAATTCAGCCAACCCCACACGCCGGAAATTGCAAAAATGCTGGATACTGCATCGGTAGCCCCAACTGGATAGCCATTTGGTGATGAGTAGGATAATTTGTCACCACACTAAGCTATCCATCTTGACTATTCTAAAAACTTTCCTACAAATTACTCATGCGTAAAAGATTAAATTCAAGCATAAAATACAATACAGCACAGATACATTACATACAGTAAAGTAATGCAGTACATAATATAATCATAATCACACTCAGTGTTGGCACTTCACGAAAGCTACAAACACAACCATCACGCAGAACTATGGTACAGTACTCACAGCACTAGGGCATGGAGCGCTGAGGAGGTGCGTAAAATCACTGAATAAAGGACTATGTCTTAACGGTAAAAGTGAATGTCCTTAGTGACATTTATGCTCCACCACCAGTGCCTACGTCCATTGTGCCCTAACCCACTGTTCCTCATGGAGCACTGTTCATTCAGAGTTGGAAAGAATTATGCTAGTTCTTGTCAACAGTGGATATCAGAATAGCGACATGGAGGAATGGTGATGAATGCAGTTAACGCTTTGGCTGGTCCTGCACGCGTGCCTCGCTACATCTCAAGGTCGGCCAGGGGTTAGCAGGCAGTGTGTAGTTACTTGCGAATGTTTATACTCTTTTCTTATTTCTAACCTTATTCTTTGTGCAACATTATTCATTTTTGTATCAAATTGTTTGTATCTGATTTTTCTAAAAGGATATATGCATTTAAGACTGAATAGAATATCAGCATTGCCAATACTGTACTGCCTCCATTTATGCGAGAATCAGGTCGACCAAAACCCTTGCAAAACTGAAATCTCGCAACATTCGAACCATAGAATACATGTATTATAGGCTAATTCGTCAACACTTCCCTTATGTAGGCACATTTTCCCACCCTTTGTCTCAACTTTACCCCTTCATTTAACAGTGATAAAATACACACACATACCAGGCGAAGTCTGAGTCACAGAGACTTTTACTTGATAATGTAAATCATGGAGAAAGGAAAAATATGATTTTTAGGGTGGCAAATCAGGTGAAGAGGGATAATCGGGACATTGTAGGTGAGCAGTGTGTGAAGAATGATGATGGAAGGGTAGTGGTGAACAGTGAGGATATTAAAGATGCATGGAGAGAGAATTATACCCAGTTGTTGAATGAGGAGTTTGATTGGGATAGAGAAGGTTTGGAGCCAGCTGATCCAGTGTTTGGCCCTTGGCCTTTGACTGATGCTGCTACTGTGAGTAAGGCAATAGGCTGGATGCAGATGGGGAAGGCGCCAGGTGTGTCTGGGTTGACTGCCGAAATGTTGAAGGCCTCAGGAGATACTAGGGTGAGGTTAGTCACTGACCTGATAAATATGATTATATATGAGTGTGTTGTCCCAGATGATTGGCTGAAGAGTGTAATTGTAAATGTGTACAAAGGGAAGGGTGATGCCCTGGAAAGGGGAAATTACAGAGGTATAAAGCTCTCAGATCAGATAATGAAAGTAATGGAGAGAGTTCTAGAAGGTATGATTAGAGAAAGAGTGAATATCGATGAGATGCAGTTTGGGTTTATGCCAGGCAGGGGGACCACTGATGCCATATTCATTGTTTGACAGCTTCAGGAAAAATACATTGGAAAGAAAAGGGAATTCTATTTTGTTTTTGTTAATTTGGAAAAGGCCTTTGACAGAGTCCTACAGAGGTGGTGAAGTGGGCAATGAGAAAGCTAGGGTTGGAAGAGTGGTTGGTTAGGGTGGTTATGGCCATGTACATGGGTGCTCGCACCCAGGTAAGAGTGAATGGAGCTTTCAGTGATGAGTTTTCCATGAATGTTGGTGTGCATCAGGGGTCAGTTTTGAGTCCCTTGTTGTTTATCATGGTGCTTGAAGCCCTCTCACATGACTTCAGAGATGGACTTCCATGGGAGATGTTGTATGCTGATGATTTGGTGTTGATTGCGGAGAATGAAAAGGAGACAGAGGAAAGATTTAAGAAGTGGAGAGATGGTATGGGGTACAAGGGCTTAAGGCTAAATGCAGATAAAACAAAAGTGATGATATCTAGGGTTGGTGGCGGTACAACCAGAGGAGAGGGAGAGTGGCCATGTGCAGTTTGCCACAAGGGTGTGGGAAGTAATTCCATCTTGTGTAGTGTTTGTGATAAATGGGTGCACAAGAGATGTAGTGGTATTAGAGGTAGACTGCAAGATGATGCTGATTTCATGTGTGCGGCGTGTCGGGTAGAGCAGGTGGAGATTGTTAGGCGTGAGAGGGTTGAACTTGCAGGTGAGTCTCTTGAGTGTGTGGAGGAGTTTTGTTATTTGGGAGACATGTTATGTGCCGGAGGTGGGGCTGGACTTAGCTCGGTTGCTAGGGTGAGAAGTGGTTGGAAGAAGTTCAGGGAGCTGTTGCCTCTCCTGACATTGAGAGGACTCTCCTTACATGTTAAGGGGTCTTTGTATGCAGCATGTGTTAGGAGTGTGATGCTGTATGGTAGTGAGACCTGGGGAGTAAAGGAAGAGGATATTCGCAGGTTTAAACGTACAGAAATGACAATGATTAGGTGGATGTGCAGTGCGTCCCTGCGTGCAAGGCCTGGGGGGGCTGGGTTTACGATGGAAGAGTTGAGAGGTAGGATGGGACTGGAGTGTATTGGTGTTGTGATGAGGAGAGGTAGGCTGAGGTGGTTTGGACATGTGGAGAGGATGGGGGAGGATAATTGGGTACAGAGGGTGAGAAGTGTTAATATTGGGGGAGGGGTTGGGAGGGGTAGACCGAGAAAGACATGGGACGAGGTCATTAAGTGTGACTTAAGGGTTAAGGGACTGAACAGGGAAGCTGCCAGGGATCGAGCAGCGTGGAGAGCCGCCATTAGGTGACCAAGGCCGACGCATGCAAGCATGTTGGAGCCTTCAAAAACAAAACGAAACGAAATGATTCTGGTCATTCTGTTATATTTTGACATCAAAACACACATGGGAATATCCAAAGTAATGTTAAACACCAAGAAAACAAAGAAAAAAAAATGAAAACCAGAAAACACCCAACCTCTACACAACTGTATATACACTCAACCCTCGGCTATCACGCCTAATTCGTGCCGCTATGTCTGTGCTATAGCCGAAAACACGACAGCAGAATTGAAGAACTTATGGTAATAATTCTAATTGGTGCCATGACCTCAATATTTACCCCTAAGATACCCTTTTTGTACCAAATAATAACATATAATAGTCTAAAAATAAGCATACAAATTAGAAATATACTATCTATCTATTGCCAGATGCCATAATCACGTAAGGGGTGGCCAACTGACTTGAGTTGTTTGTTTTACGGGGAGGGTTAATAAAAAACAGAACTTACTATCCTTTTTCAAGGCCGCCTAGCATCACGCATATTTCACCAGGAATAAGTTTCAGTGCCCTTAAAAAAATAAAAAAAAAGCAGTATGAAACTATTTCTGAAAGCCATTAGTCATCAACAATAAAGGAAAAAAAATAAAAGCTACAAAGAAGTCGTCAGCAAGAACTGATGGTTTTGGGACAATTCGCCGTCGTCAAATTCCCCGTCACAACAATAACAAGACAATTCGCCATCATTAATGAAGACAATTATGGGTGATCTATCTATCTATCTATTGCCAGACGCCATAATCCCGTAAAGGGTGGCCATTTGACTTTGAGTTATTTGTTTTATGGGGAAGGTTAATAAAAAACAGAACTTACTATCCCTTCTGATGGCCATCTAGCATCACACATATTTTGCCAGGAATAAGTTTCGAAGCCCATTAAAAACAAAAAATGCAGTGTGAAACTGTACTTTTGAAAGCCGTCATCAACAATAAAGGAAAAAAAATAAAAGCTATAAAGAAGTCGTCAGCAAGGACAGATGGTTTTGGGACAATTCGCCGTCAAGTCAAATTCCCTGTCACAACAATAACAAGACAATTCGCTGTCATTAATGAAGATAGCTATGGGAGATCTATCTATCTATCTATTGCCAGATGCCATAATCCCGTAAGGGGTGGCCATTTGACTTTGAATTATTTGTTTTACGGGGAGGGTTACTAAAAAACAGAACTTACTATCCCTTTTGATGGCCGTCTAGCATCACGCATATTTCGCCAGGAATAAGTTTCGGTGCCCATAAAAAAAAAATGCAGTAAGAAACTATTTTTGAAAGCCATTAGTCATCAACAATAAAGGAAAAAAACAAAAGCTATAAAGAAGCCGTCAGCAAGGACTAATGGTTTTGGGAGAATCTGTCGTCAAGTCAAATTTGCTGTCACAACAATAACAAGACAATTCGCCATCAATAATGAAGACAGCTATGGGTGATCTATCTATCTATCTATCTATTGCCAGATGCCATAATCCCGTAAGGGGTGGCCATTTGACTTTGAGTTAGTATTTGTTTTACGGGGAGGGTTAATAAAAAACAGAGCTTACTATCCCTTTTGATGGCTGTCTAGCATCAAGCATATTTCGCCACGAATAAGTTTCAGAGCCCATTAAAAAGAAAAATGCAGTAAGAAACTATTTTTCAAAGCCATTAGTCATCAACAATAAAGGAAAAAAAATGAAAGTTATAAAGAAGTCGTCAGCAAGGACTGATGGTTACGGGACAATTCGCCATTGTCAAATTCGTCTTCACAACAATAACAAGACAATTCATCATAAATGCAGTAAGAAACTATTTTTCAAAGCCATTAGTCATCAACAATAAAGGAAAAAAATAAAAGTTATAAAGAAGTCGTCGCAAGGACTGATGGTTACGGGACAATTCGCCGTTAAGTCAAATTCGTCTTCACAACAATAACAAGACAATTCATCATCATTACTGATGACAGCTATGGGTGATCTATCTATCAACTGCCAAACACCATAATCCCGTAAAGGTTATTGTTCTCACTGTCACTGTTCGTGGTCTGAGGACGAGCACTTGAATGGCTAGGTGGGCGGCCAGTCAGTGCTCGGCTGGACCTGATGTCACGCAACCAATCACCAAGTGAATCTTTTGTTGGCTGGGAGGAGCGCCGGAGCCCGGCCTTTTTGTTATTTTTTAACACTTCTGGTGTGTGATAGCAGGCATTTAGTGCACGATAAAAGTATTTGGGTAGCTTTTATACAGGCGTGATAGCGATAAAACGCTATAGCGGAACCCACGATAGCTGAGGGTTGAGTGTACACTATCTCCCCTAATTTTGGACTGTTTCAGGTCAATTTGCCATTGTTATACATCAAAACACATAGGATTATCCATATTAATGCTAAACAACATGAAAACAATGCATAAACAACAAAAATCCACAAAAAACTGACAAAAACTTAACGTTGGTTTGAAAATCTGTTGCCTGTGACAAGTGATTGCTCACAAGGCTCAAAAAAAAAATTCCACGGCCAAATATGCCAACGTAATTTGGTTATATTGGTATAAATCGTATACCATCATCATCGCTGGTGTTTATACCATAAGCTAAAAAAAACACACAAACCTGAGAAGTAAAAGTACGAAATTCAAGCAAGAATAAATTGTTCAAGAGTAAAACATACCTTCATATAACTTCCCACCATCTTAGTTCAAAATTTTGTCAGCATCTTCCAAGAGATATGCATATGTCTAGATGCAGAATTTTATAAGCTTTCTCCTGGACTTTGTGGAATTTCCATATGACCAATAATAGTCGAATAAATTGCAAAAAACTTTAAAAACTCGCGAGTCAATGTTATCACCATGAAAGAGGGTCAGTACTGAGGGAGTGAGGGGGGGAGCCGGGAGGGTATGGAGGAGGGATGGGAGGGGTAGGGAGGTGAGGCTGTGGGCAAGATTCTCCCCCTTCTGTCAACAGGCGAACGGGCGCTTTTACCGTACATTTACTTGTGGCTTGCGGTCTGTTAGATGCCGAGTGGCCTTGTGGAAACATAACGAAGCGTGACCAGGGGACTTTCGACCTTCGACAGAGAGGCGGACAGCCACTGTCGCTAAACATGTACTTGTGACTTGTGGTCTGTGTTCGATGGAGGTGGCGGATGGGAGTGACTTAGCTCCCATGGCCGTGCGATAATCGACATTCATTGGGGAATGCACATGGACATTTTGACACCACTTGCGGGTTACTGGCGTATTACTCAGGTGCTGGAAGTTCGTTGGGAGTGATAGGACAAGCACGCAATTTTGACCATTCAGTGCAGGGGCGGACGGACATTCTAGCTCTGATTGTGGGTTACAGGCTATTTCCTGTTCACGGCTCGAACCCAGCGGCCACAATACCGAATGTTTGAACATGTCAGTTGGCCAGCTGAAGTTCTCGGGGACTTTTACATCTGGATAATAGCAAATAAATTCGGATAATAGTTTAATAGAGCCAAGGCCCAGCGTCTGGATACTGAACACGTCCCGATAACTGAGGGATCAATGTAGTTGAACAGTTTGGCGTGGCAGAAATTCTTTAGCAATGATTTGATAAAGTGGCTGGACAACAGTGGTGGGTGTTAAGGGTCAGGAAAATTATTTTAACATCGGGGTGATCATCAGCCAGGTACTGTGGGTGACAGGAAGGACTGTCCATTATAAGGCACACTTTGAATGGAAGGCCCAGCTGGCAGCACTTAAGGTGAACGTAGGAAACAAAATGGTTAAGCAGCCAATCCTTGAAAATGCTAGAGGTCATCCACCCATTGTCTAAATGTTGTCAATAGAAATAAAGGATTCTGTCCATGTTCCTAACATTGTTGAAGTACTGAGGATGTCTTGCTGCGTGGACAATCACAGGTTGCACTTAACAGCTGCCTGATAACTTTGGGGTCAACATGACTGTAGAACATGTCCTACCCAGCTTCCTTCCACTTGCCTGTTTCTGGTGCTTGGCAATATAGGTTGATCATGGCATGGCCTTCCAATTCATGCCTGTCTCATTCAAGCTGAAACTCTGGTCCTTTGTGTATGCTTCAATCTCTATTATATTCCTCACAATTTGGGAAAAGAGCTGGCTGCTACACTGTCAGCACTAGCTCGCTCACCTGTGAATCTGATGTTCTTAAACCCCTTCCTTTTGAGGAAAAAGCAGAGCCACATTTTCGATGCCTTGAATGGTTTCACGGGAGGATATTTAACTTTCTTGAGGCATGTGAGATAGAACAACTTTAACTGCTCCCTTACATGGCAGCCATCTAATGCTACTCCCTCTTTTTCCTTCCTGTTGATGTAGTAGCTAAGATATCATTCCATTTTAAACATCACTTATTTGTTGGCCAACTTACCTTTACCATCAAATTGTGCACCTCCGTAGTTCTTAGCTGCCTGCAGGATTTGATCAGTATTCTTTAAAATCATTCTCACAGTTGATTCACCAACAATAAACTCTTTACCAGAGGCAGCGTTACCTTTACCTCCTTTCTTCATCTATCATCTTCACTTTGGTCTCCAAACTTACCTTCTTGTTCTTCTTGATCGGTGGAACCATGATGATATAGGAGCAGGGTGAAACTCCTCCAATATTGCCACACATGCCTTGGAACTGTGGGGTCACAGCACATGTGAAATGCAATATAAACAATGGTAGGCTCTGACTTGGCAGACATTATGACGTCACATGGCAAAGTAGTGCGGAAACGCTCATTTATCGCCTGAATTTTTAACCCTTTGAAATTCTGATGACGCATTTTAGCGTCATTTCGAATCCAACTTCGGAGATTCTGATGACTCATTTTTAAGATACTTTTGTAAAATATTCACCCTAAATCATGTTTATTCGATATAACAAATAAACTCGCGCGTGATGTCATGCAATGCTTGATCTGTGCTTGGGCAGTAGTTTTATAGTTTTCCATGGTTTAAACCAGATTTATATATCTTTTTTCCTTACTGAATAATTTCTATGGCAAGGTAAATTTTTTTTTGATTTTCGCCTAACTTCAACTCGTCATTTTGACTTTTTTCATTGCTTTTCTTTTTTTCATATATTGTACAGTACTATGATAAAGTACAACTATTCAGCTTCAAAATAACACCACAATCAGCATCGTATCATAAAAAGTGAATTTCTACTGACTGATCAAAGAAAAAAATTGTGAAGAGAATATTCAGCCGAGACTAAAAAAAAATTTGTATTTTTTTCCTTTTGCTTTACCACACAATAAAATGCTGAAATAACCATAATCTATGTATCAATGTAAAGGTAAATGATTGTAGTTTTGCATGGTTTAAATGAAATTTATGTAATCTTTACTAGTTTTTTTTATTTGCCTAATATTTTTCCATGGCAAAGAATAAATTTTTGGTGTTCGCTTATCTTCAACTTGTCATTTTGACTTTTTATTTTCTTTGTTCCACATGTATACATGGGGCATGATGAGAAAGGTGGGTGGTGAACTGAATGAATGCAAGGCAATGATGATGTGTGTGTATGGATGACACAATGAGAAGGTGTGTAACGAATGCAAGAGCATATAGAGGTTGGGGGAGTGGACTTTCTGACCACCAATTGGTGGTGGTGAAAGTTGAGGTTAAAATGAAATGGAGGAATAGAAGAAGGGAAGGACTGGAGGAAGTAGTTCCTACAAGAAGGGCGGAAAGGTTACAGAAGAATGGAAAAAAGGCAGAATATAAGAAAGAAGTGGAGAAGCAACTGGGTAAATATTAGACAGACCAGATGTGGGATGAGGAAGGTGTGTGCATGATATTCACAGAAGAAATCTGTGCAGCATGCAAGATGGGGTGTGGGGTGAAGAGAAGACAAAAGGGGTTGCAAGGAACAGAATGGTGTAATGGAGAGGTGAGACAGGCTGTGGCACAAAAGAAGAAAGCATATACTGAGCGGATAAGAAACGGGTGTGGAGGATGTTGAGAGACAGAAGAGAGAG
>JAGKTI010012252.1:0-24927 GCA_018397915.1 Birgus latro | reverse complement strand
CTCTCTCTCTCTCTCTCTCTCTCTCTCTCTCTCTCTCTCTCTCTCGATCCGTCAGTCTGCCTGCCCACAGTCTTAATTCCCCCTTCGGCCGCTACCTCATCTCTGTCTCCATACCCTCCCTCTTCCATCATTATTTCTTTCCCCCTCCTTTCTTGTCCTTCCTCTGCCTTCCCTCATTTGTCTCCTCTTCCCTATCCCTCCTCCACCCACATCCTTCTACGTCTCTCCCTCATCACCCCCTTCCTCCCTCCTCTCTCATTTGCGACTCCCTTCATCCTCTTCTCCCTTCCCACACACCCTCGGTTCTGCCCTTCAGTCAGTCTCCGTTTCCTTGCCCTTCTCATTCCCTCACACCGTCTTCCCTTCTTTCCTCCTCATTCCCTCCCCCACTCACCTCTCTCTCTCTCTCCTGCTTTAGCTTTACTGTTCTTGTTTTAGCTGATGCAAAAGTTTTATTAGTTATAATCTTCCCTATTCCAAAAGCCACGAAAGGACTTTTAGGCCTATTGCTGTTTGCTTTCGTTTGTATTCCTTTGTACTCCCCTCTTCTCCTCCATCCTCCCTCAGCTCTACTTCTCTTCATTCCTAAGCTCTTCCTCTCACTCCTAGGTGTTTTTTTCTCCCTCTCTCTCTCCTATTGCCAGCATAAAGTTACTCAGAAAGCCTCACAATCATCCAGAGGTCATGACGTGAGCCGTCTCTTAATCCTTTCAGCTGTATGTGTATCTGCCTGTGTCTGTCTGCCTCTCTGTCTATCTGTCTATCTTTCTGTCTATGTCTGTGTCTGCTTGTCCATCTCTATCTGTTATTCAATCAATCAATCTCTGTTTAACTATCTGTGAGTCACTTTCTTGCCTCCTATTCATTGGAGGATGATGATAACCGTATTTATAATCTTTTGAAATTTACTTGCATCGTACAGCTTTATCCTACAGACAATTGAAGGGTTTACAAATATCTGTATACTGTTTACCGGTACTGTGACTCTCCCTCTCCCTCCCTCCCTCTCTCTCTCCGCCTTATCATTCACTCTCCACCCCTGAAACTCCTCTCCCTATCCTCTCACACCCAGTATCTTCCTTCCCCTTCCCATCTTCATCCTCCTATTTCCACCTTTCCATTCTTCCTCCTTCCCTCACGAATTAAGCTCTCGTTTACTTCCTTATCTTCTCCTCATCTCCAAATTTCCCTTTCCTCTCCATCTTCTTAACCTCCTTACCCTCTCCTCTTGAATATAAGCTTCCTCTTTTACCTCACGTCTTGCGTTTTCTCTCAGTCCTCTTCCATCCATCACCCACTTTCATATTCCTTTCCCATCCTTCACCTTTCCCTCATCCTCTTCAACTTAGCTTCCGTTTCACCTTTTTTCTCCTCTACCTCTCACCAACTTCACTTTCCTTTTCTATCCACTTTCCTCCAGTATCCCTCCCCTACTTCATTTTCCCTCCCAACTACCTCCTCTGCCTCTCACCCACTCCACATCCCTTCCCACTCCTCTCCCCTCCCCCCACCTCCTCAACTCCGACCGTAGCCACCTGTATTATCTTCACTTTTTCTTCAACGTATTTTTTAGAACCCTTGTTTTCTCCTGTCCTCCGGTGAGTGAGCATGGTAGCCTTGTCTAGTTCTCTCTCTCTCTCTCTCTCTCTCTCTCTCTCTCTCTCTCTCTCTCTCTCTCTCTCTCTCTCTCTCTCTCTCTGACCTGTTTCTCGTCCGTCTGCTTTACTGTCCCACCGTAGCTATAGTGACCTAACTCAATTCTGCTTTTGCATACCTGTGACCTATTGTACACTGCACCATCTCATGTACGTAATTACTGCCGATGCTAAGACCCAAGGTGATCATAACGTTTGATACTAAATTGGTCTGCTCCGGTCGCCAATACTGCACATGGTGTCCCTCAGTGTCCCATCCACGACCTCACAAAAACAATCAGTCAGTGACATCAGTGTACGGCACCCCACTAGAGAATTTCTTATTGCAAATTTCACTGTGCAGCTTCAGCAAGAACAACGTAGAGAACTGGGGTTAACAAAAAGTGTGAGTGAAAAAAGATGTTAATCGAAAAAATTACAGCAAATTCAAACAATGATGCCCCAACCGAAGCTCAGGTGCCAGGTGTTAATCATATAACAACTGCTAATGAACAAACGAGCATTATTAAGAAAATCGAACAAGAGCGTGTAGCAAAAGACAGAGGTAAAACGACTGACCAAGGAAATAAATTAAAAGTAATGCTACAAGAATAATAATCTGTTACGTGTGACAGACTGGAAGCCCTGTCTCAATATTTAAGCAAAACTACGTCTCAGAACGTCACCACCCTGGGTCACGCTTCCTCTACCCTGTCACCACCACCAGCATCACTTACACCACTGTCTGTCTCTGCTGCAAAAGGTGAGTTTGAAAAATGTTGCGTTTTGTGTTAAAAGAGATGGCGAACAACTTAAAATCCAAAATAGACTGAAACTGCAGCAGCCCAAGTACGTCCCACAGGAAGATGCAGGCTCAAGGAAGCAGGAATCAATGCCAAAGAAGAAACATCAAGTTCTGCAGCAGCACAAGACACACATACACACAGGAGAACACAACACAGCCGCACACCTGGTGAGTCCCATCAGGAAGAAACACGACTTTCTCTTCAGCGACATCAACCTCATCAGTGTAAGGGCATCAGATCTGAACAGAAAATTCAGCATCAGAACCCTGGTCGAAGCTAACACTGGGGCTCACTCAAGTGCTGGCTTCAGGAAAAACTAGCATTGACTCCCTCTAAATGCATAATCTACTGTGGACTTTTTGGTGTCGTTAAAGTGAATGTACCCGTCTTCGATGACCTAGGAGGACTTGTCGGTGAGTTGAAAACCTAAAATAAGAATATGGAAGTCTTGTACCGAGTCTGAAGAGTGACTCACAGCAAATATTAGTAGGCACAAACGTTTACCAAATCATCGAGATAATCTGTGATTTTGAAAACGTAAAATAATCATTTTGCTGTGATATATTGTGTGAAGTTAGTAACCTTAGATAAATTTATCAGAAAACATAACAAACGAAGTTTTCACCAAAAGTCTCGAGAGTAGTAAATCGCCCCCCTGCATCATGAATGAATGATGAAGGTTAGGAAGCCCTCAGAACCAGAGAAAATGTTCAATCTTAAAAAAAAAAAAAAAAAAATCCACATCCGAGATTACAGGATTATTAAAAACAATTAAATAGACAAGTAAAGACGTCGATAAAAAAAAAAAAAGTGCTTTATAATAATCTTATATTGGACTGCGATGGTGGTACAAATGAAACCTTGAATATCTTTATAAAATTCCTAGTAAAGAAGAACATTCTAACAACACTAGTGATTATATCCTTAACAGACTTGACATATTTATCATATTCTTTACGAACGTCGTCAGGAAAACGTTCGGGGAAAAAAATAAATAACGCAAAATATCCTAAACAGTGAAAACAGTAATACCCAACCCATATAAATATCAAATAACGATAATGGCCCACACTAATAATCGGCCACATTACAGACCACAACCTACTGACATTAATGTAGTTTTTTTTTTTTTTTTTACAATTAAAAGTTTACAAGAAGAGAATTCATTTGGCTCAGATATTACACTACGCTGTATCAAAGACACACTTTGTAATGGCCAACACTTCAAGACCGCAACCCACTGACACAAACGTAGTTATATTAACAAGTAAAAGTCTACATGAATAGAATTAATTTGGCTCAGATAATAATACACCACGTTTTATTAAAGAAATTGCACGTTATTTAACTCCTACAATAAACACCTCCATTGTTACTGCCATATTCCCACTAACACGGAAAAATAATGTATTTACCCCATTTTAAAAAATGGTGATACGGATGATGAAAATAATTTATATCTAATCTCATTTTTACCTCTTTTCTCCTAGATTATTGAAAAAAAAATAGTTGGAAATCAACAAACGGTAGCTCGATCGGTAGAGAGTTGGCTTGTGGTCCCGTGGGACCCAGGTTCGAATCCTCGCTGGTGCAGGGAACAGTTTAAGGATTTGAATTTCATTAAATCAGGCTTTACTGATCTACCAGAAGACCCGCCGACATGTCGTAAAAATGACCCCGCTAATACCAATACACCAGTCCTGTATGAGACAGCCCTAGCATGTATTCAATATGGACGGTGGGTGTTAAGCGCCGAAGTGGTGACATGTAGATTGCAGGAGGACGACTGGGCCTTGATAGCAGGCTGTGAAGCCTATGCCCAGAGTCGGACACATAAAAAAAAAAAAATCCTAGAAACAAGTAAATTACAATGTGCCAATCAGCATGACTTCCGAAAAAAATTGTCTACTCGTACAACACTTCTGAATTTCATAAAATATATAATGTGGACAATAAACGTGTATCTCTACTAACTGACCTCTCTCAAGCTTTCGACAGTGTAACCATGACATTCTTCTAAAACTTAGTAAGGTACAACCATGATAATCTACTTAAACTTTGTAAGGTCCAGTCTGATACATTTTGGTTTGATAATTATTTGCAGAGTGGAGCAGAATCAGTACTTACACAAACTACACTTTCTTCAAAATCAAATGTAACAAATGGTGTCCCTCAAGGTTCAGTCTTAGGCTCACCACTGTTTAACGTCTGTGCAGTGATATGCCAGAATACTCAAATGATTGTACACTGGTGCAATATGATGACTATACTCAGTTACTTCGTACTGGTAAACTGAGTGGACTATTAACCTGATCTATCATGCAGAAGAAACTTTAAATGAAACATGGTAACATTTCCTTTTATAATTTTCTAATGCTCAACACTAACAAAACCCAATGTATTTTCAGAGGAATATGGCAACTTACTGAAAGGATACCAGCTGATACATCCATACGATTTCATGACTGTACAATTAAAACTAGTAACTGTAGGAGTGCACTTGGACTGATACCTGGCCTTTGATATATACATCATTGAATTAAACAGAAAAAGCAATGGGTACTCTAATGTACATTGCCTAAATATAATTCCACCTGCTGCAGATAAAACAGGAGGTGATAGAACAGTAAATTTTCCTGAAATTTTCCTTACACTGTTTCACACTGAGTGAGGGAAGTCCTCGAACTGATGGAGGAAACATGACTCTTCCAGGATGAACGCCTGGCCTTTTAAGCCCGCCTCATATGAGCTAGTGCCCTCTGATACGCCGTCAAATGCTAAGGATCCCCACGGTGACGAAGACGAGAGAAGGTGACTCGTTTGGCTCTCACTGCGGAACTGCACTCGGAGTTTCACCAAGGAACTGGTCGTTTAGGAAATTGACCTCTAATTCTTGGGATAGATAATAGGGCTGCTCTGCAACACAACAGTCAAATACGACACCACCTCAGTAAGACAGCCAAACTAGCTGACAGAAAGGGCAATGAAACTTAATTCCCTGAAAAGTGGCCAGTCAGCCTTATCCAGAAGCGAGCAAGGAAGACGAGGCTGAAGTCCAACTGCACTAGTAGTTAAGAGTAACGAAAAATGGTCACTGCCACACAGGTCTGGCAACACATCCCAGGTAGAATCTAAAACAGCATCAGCTGAACATAATGACAAATCAATGGCTACGGTAATAAGTCATCCTATTGGAGTTTAAAATGCCCAGCTCCTCATCTTCCACTAAAGAGGCCAGGAAAACACCCCGATGGTTGGCTTTACTGTTACCCCATAGTGGATGGAGACCATTTATATCTCGTAGTGAAGGGGAGAAGGAAGGCAGAATAAGGCATTCCAGGTCCGCCCTTTCAACAGTAGCACTAGGAGGAAGATAAAGGCTGCAAACTATATACCGTCGACGTAAAAACATCCAGACAACAACATCCTGCAGGGGAGTGGAAATGTCCAGATGACTGTATGGAATATCCTGGCAAAGGAAGATAGCAGCACCCCCATGACGACCTTGGCTCAGCACAGAATCAGAATAAAAGGCATGGTAGCCAGAGGGATCGGAAGGAACAGCATCATCTATCATGGTCTCCTGGATGCACATGGATAGAGGAGTAAACTGAGAAACAAGATGACACAGTTCCTCATAGCTAGCACGTAAACCTCCACAGTTCCACTGGATGACAGAACCCATAGTGGAGGGACGATGATTAAGTGCGGGACTGTACACCTGACAAGTGAGCGGGTTTGGATTGATGCTTAGGAAGGCCCGTGGGAAGAGACTGCCCAGCACCTAGTACCCACACCCTATGTCAAACATCAGTGGGCAAACATGAGGACGAGGAAAAGGAAAGTTTTACAACACTCCTCCTCTGAGGTGGAATAACACTTGGCCTGGAAGTGGCTTGGCAAGTGGCTTGGAGGCCGCCCTGGGTGATGTAGGACGGCCAGTGCCAACATCAGAAGCCCCAGAAGTGGAAGGAGTGTCCACAGGATTAGGGTCCTGTGAGGATGACATTGTATGTGTCAGAACTGATGCACCAACAGTCTGCCCAACACAATCTCCAGGTGGGGACCTGACCACAAGCAAACCATGAGCTGCAGCTTCCACCTGGCTAGACCCTTCAGCCTACGGGACAGAGGGAACAGGAGAGAGGTAGACAGAAAGTTCAACAATGGAGACCAAACAGTCAGGTGTAGCCTCCACCTGGCTAGACCCCTCAGCTTCCTGGGCAGAGGGAACAGGAGAGAGATCGACATATGGTTCGACAACAGAGACCCTAGGTGGCTGGTCTTCAGGCTCAGAGGACTCTGAAGAACGCTGGTGACGTTTGCCGGGTACAGATGCAGCCCCAGGCACTCCGGACAAGATGGGAGAAGGAGTCACATCAGCGTGTACATCCGCCACCACCACGGTAGTGCGCAAACCGTCAGCCACGGAAATGGGGACAGAAACAGCCAGTGAAGAGGGTGAGTGAACATCAGTCTCACAAACAGTACTACCCTTGGGGACAACAACCTGAAAATCACTAGTCAAAGGGGTGGCACTGGAACTGGTTGAGGCAGCCTCTGAGACAGGGCGGTGACCGGCACACCAGAAATGATAGCAGGATAAGTAACTCTGGGCTGGAAAATGTGAGTCTGGGGTCTCTTCTTAGCTTCAGGAAACGAAACCCTCTCAGGTGCTCGAACAGACAAAATCTCCTTTTCCAGACAGCAGCGAGGGCAGATTTTAGACTTTACAGCATGAGGACCCCCACATTAAGGGGGCCTGGACGGTCACCGATATGACTTTGTCCGCCGCAGGAGACACATACACCAGGAAGGCCGGCCTGTGCAGGGCGGCTAACATGGCCATAACCCTGACAGTGGAAACGCCGCTTTAGGTTTGGCACATACGGCTCCACTGGAAGAGACAGCCAAGTGAGTTTCACCGATGCAGGCAAAGTTGACCTGTCAAAGGTCAGGAACTAGGTCGGAGTAGGGGTCAGGACACCATCTATTTTCTTAGGCGGACTCTCGACTTTGACCACAGCAGACGACTGCAGTTCCTCCAACAACCTTGCCTCTGAATACTGCAGTAGGTCACGGGAAAATATGACTCCCTTACATCTGTTAAATGTAGCTTGTGGCACACAGCAAACATCGGAACCTGAGATGGACGTCAAAGCCATTAGGCGGGAGCTCTCTTCTGGGGAAGACACCTCAACCAGGATGCGTCCATCATCCTGTGCTGAGATTTTAGGTTCCCTCCCGCTATGGCTCAGTGCAGATGGAAAATAGCAATATCCAGCACTAACTTCCCCACAGAGGATTTCAGTATGAGATATTTTGCAAACGATACAGGTACAGACTCTAATAGGCCTAGCGCCAGAACCCCACCAACCTGATGCAACCGCCTCCCAGTCCCATCTGATCACTGGGGCAGAGGAGGATAGTCGTCAGGGGCCTGGAAAGGCTCCAGAGTGGCAGTAAGTGAGGTGGAGTCCGATGAATGGCCAGGGACAGATGCCGTGTCATCAACAAGAGTTTTGTTTTTATTTTAAAAATCCATTTATACAACCACATAAACATCATTCCCTCACCCTTCCACCCACCATGGAGCCCAACAAGAGGAGGTCGTATGCCAGGGACAACACCACTGGAGACCCTAGAGGTAGCAGGAGAGTATACGCGGGTAACCACTAAGGGATGCAGACAAGGGTGACTCAAGGATGATAGAAGCCACCAGGCCCCCCAGTGCCCATCTGACCCTAGCCAACGCATGACCAGCCGATTGACCTGGTCAGGCCCAACCAGACCACCCGTCTAGCCAGAATAAGGGACCAAGTAGGTGTATTGCTAGCTGCAGGGCGCACCGTGCAGCATCGTTCAACCTCCAGGACTCCCGTCTCCCAGCATTACGGGACGCCACGCACGGCAAACACGTGGGGAGGCAACAGCCCCGCCCTAGATGGCAAATGGGGAGGGACTTTCACCAGCAGGCCCTCTCCACCAGTGATGTGGGGTGTGCTTGGTCCACGAGGCCGACAAATCCCGAACCCTACAAAGGTTGGCTTGCCTCCAGAGTAAGTGGCATTGCCAGCAACGCTTCAAGCCCCGCCACCACGTCAAGGTGACCCCCCTCAGAGGGGAAGCAGCGTGGAAAGTCGCGATTAGGTGACCAACACCAATGCATGCAAGAATGTTGAAGCCATTGAAAATTAGACAAACGATACAAAATAATTATCATCATCACAATGATCATTATAGTGACAGATAGCTAGATCGACAGATAGGTAGAAGGCTACTAATATTCATTAGCTTCCTATGAAATAGATTTGTCACTCTTCCCCAACCTATGGAAGTTGTCGTGGTCCAAGTCTCATCTGAAATGGAAGCTCGGTCGACTACAGGCATGAAGTATGCTCTTCTCCAGTCCACCATCTTCGTTTCCGGGAACAAGGAATTAAGTACTTGAGGAACTTCTGAATAACCAGATAACTGAGCCAGACAAAGACATTGTTGAAACAGGTAGGTTCATCTTAGGTCACCTGTACTAGTACAGTAATTGGGAACTGACCACCCTAGGCTCATTAGAAAATGAACCTAGCGAATTATAGGCCAAAACTATCCGTATGTAATCCACTGCCCTCCTGTAAGGGAATAGAGAGGGGATTGGAGAATGTTTATATTATCAGGCAGCGCCTTCATCAAGCCCTATCAATGCCACCACTTGAAGGCATCCTTCAGCACCAGTATTAAAGGGTATATACAGTCTATGTTGAACTACTCCATAGCGAAGGGGTTAATTTTAATTTATCAGCACACCTGAGATTTTCATATAAAAGTTTGTTACATTTTATGGGGCCACCAGCACTCCTGTTGTTGTTGTTGCTGCTGCTGCTGCTGCTACTGCTGCTGCTGCTACATTGCTGTTGCAGATGCTGATGTTCCTGCTGATGGTGCCATTCGTTATCCTGCTCATGCTGTTTCGGCGTCTGTTGTAGACACCGCACTAGCATGGCCAGGGTGGCAATGGCCAACCAAATCTTTGGAGTAATACCCTCTAACCGCCATTGATGATCGTCCCCTGGGCCTCGTAATTGGCCACCACAACTTAAGAAAACAGCTACGCTCCCGTAGCTGCGATTACAGTTGCTCGTACTACTACCCTGAGAACTGGTACTGTCGTCCTTCTGAGATACGTGAGTTGCACATTCTACGTTTCGTCCACCTGAGCTTGATTTTTGTCCTTTGGCAACCTATAGCCCGTAGCTCAGTTGCAGAATAAGACAATGCTGCAGCTATGCATCCTTTTCATAGTACCCTTAAGCCAAGTTGAGTTGGACAGAGTATGTTAACAGTAGTCTCCAAACTTATGAATTTTTTTTAACAATTCCTCACCCCATCCTTGGGTGGGATAAGGAGCTTCAGCTGATGATGATGACAGGTGATGATACTCGTAATGATGGATGATAATGATGTTGATAATTGTGATGATCAGCTTCATAATTAGGCCTTTGATCATGTGACAGATTTTTTCACCAGCACAGTATACAGGACCACTTCCTTCCCCTAAGCACTCATACATGTTCCCGCCGACGACGCCCATGATGATGCAGTGCCAGGAATCAATCATTGGCATTATCAGGCTGGCAGCTTCTTACAAACAGTACTAACCACGGAGTCTAGTAAAATCTCAAGCTAGTAAGTCTGCGATAATCTCTTAAAGTTCTTAACGCAAATGTTCTTAAGCGGGATAGCACCTGTCTTTATTCCATCCAACACCAGACGGGTTTGCTCAGCTGAGAGTGGTTCTTGGAGGTCTAAGGATAATAATGATCTTTACTGTATTTTTAACTTAAATTTTTCTGTGCGTTCAAGTGTCAGAGCTCTTTCACCTTAACTTGGCCCAGATTTTAGCCAATTTTCCAGCTTCCTGTCATGTAGCTCAGTGGCAGAACAACACGTTACTACAGATCTGCATCCTTTCCACTGCACATCTTCATAAACTTCATGATTACCATCAGTACCCTTGCAGAACTATTGCACCATCTCGGCAGTATTTTAGGTTGATAAGACAGAGAGAGAGTGAGAGACATTACACAGACTGGTACACATAAACAGTGTGCTATATAAATGATACTTAAGTAAATATATCACTAGAATAGGAGAGAATGAAAGAAAAATTTCCCAGGTTATTTCTTTAAACCCTTGCCTGCTAGCATAGAATTTCTTAAAGTTGAACAAAGTCTGGTATTTAGTTCAGTGAAAGTGGTTTGTCCTCTCTGTGCCTTGGTGCTTTCCTAGGATCGTTTCCTAGCAAGCCTCCTATGCCACCTAAAAGACATCCCAGTGAATTATGCATGTGATTACTGACATGGTGATTATTAAATTATTATCATCATCATTATTGTTATTATTATTATTATTATTATTATTATTAATGTTACTTTTATATTTGCTGGGGAAAAAATTATAGTCTGTGGTTTACCCGGTTCTATCACTTAACCGAGACCTCATATGAGCCGGAACTGTAATAATGCGCAACAAAGTTCCTGGAGGTAGAAGCATCGTGGATATTTTGTGGGTCCATTGAATGACTTATCACCCATATCCACCCATTAGCTTGCTGTTAGATGTACAGTAACACCAGCTGCTGTGATTTAAAGTTACTCATTTGATAACCAGTTTATCATAACATATTCATCACAAAAAGGGCAGCCATAGTTCAGAGCTGTTTAGAATAACCTAAAATCAAGTCACTTAATGATGGAAAAGAATTATTGTGCGTCGACTGCACCATTTCATACTCAGTGGCAACCCACCTGCGGCATGGAGCGGGCGGCCACCTCCCTTCCCCGCTACTAATTTGTCACCTTACACAGAACAAAGCCTGTCATTCTGAATGATGCATCTCGGTCATGTATCTTCGCAGCCCTACCCACCACCCTGCCCTCAGAGTGCCTCAGCAGCTACCATAATCTCCATAGCTTCTACGCTGCTGACAAACAGGCAGACAAGCTGAATGGAGAGGACAGCCTGAGTGACAGAGACCGTCAGATATACAGACTAAATATGTAAATAAATATACGACTATATATCTCTGTATAAGCCGATCCTCTTACCTAGCTAGGAAACAGAATTTGGATCCATCGCTGTCATTGTACATTAGCATAAAAGATTCATTTAAGCAACTGGGTAACTAATAAGTTTATCATTCAGGTAAATACGTAGCTAAGCCTACTTTTTTTTTCTTTCTGTATATACCACACACCCAAAAAAAGTGGTATAAGATGTAGAAATACTATAACAGTGAGACTTGAGAATAAAACAAATAAGTCAGTTATAATAAGAAGGGGAAAAAATTCTGATTTGTGTCGAAATCAGTTACTTTGATCAATGACTCCCATCCTAGCCTGAGAACTGTGTAAGAGGACTACTTTATGTAGGCAGATACTTAAATACTGTACGTTTACCAGGCCAAGTGTAATGTGATAGAAGGTAACTGGGTAACTGAAGCCGAACTAGGTAAGGAAAAAACATTTTACCATTGAAGTGGTATGTGGTTATCACAAAAAAGAGTAGACAGACATGAAGTGGTAATAATGATTTATACTGAACAGTAGACACATATCAAGTGGTAATAATAACTGAGTTACTAGGGAAAAATATTTAAGTGCCTGTCTCCATCTCACCCACCCTTCATCGTTGACCAGTTTCTCCCTTCTTCCTTTCCTTCACATTCTCTCCCTTCGTCAACTCTCCCTGCATTCCTTCCTCCTCCTCCCCCCTCCTTTATCACCCTGTCTTTTGTGATGTGGCCCGATTGTTTACGTCCGTGGATGAAGAACATGGGGAATAGAAAGGCGACGTGAGGTTGGCTTGGAGATCTATGTAAGGGGACAAGAGCTGGGTGCGAGGTGGGTACTGAGTATGCGATAATGCAAAGTCGTGGCCTTGACGGGGGTAGAGCAGTAGAGGGTCAAAAGAGAGGACAGTAGTGTTGTCACATGGATAATTATCACCGAGGACAAATCTTAGAGCTTCGTAGGGATATTGTGGTGTGATGCGGCCGAGACAAGAGGTGCGAGGAAGAGGGTATAGAGAGGGGACAGAAGAGTCACTGTGCACGGACGCCTGGGTTTAATTCAGTACTCAATGTGGGGTGAGTTTTTGCCCACCTTACCCAGTCCCCAATCCTCTCCCTCCTTCAACGGTTAACAGTACATTTATTTCTGTAGCCTAGTAAATAATATGCTTGTCCAGACACACACAAAAATTTAGTAGTCTGGGAGCCACGGTGCTGAACCTGGTTTTGCCTGGTAAAGTTTTTTCATTACTGATTCCTGTTGTTTGGGTCTACCTCTTCAAAATACAGGAGGGTGCCCGGTGATATCCCTTTAGCATTTTCAAATATTAACCCATTTATGCCCAAAGCGCCAAAATCCCAGATAATAGGGATTTATGAGAGTTCATGCAAAATTCTCAAATCAAATGCGTCAGATTTGCTTTCTCCAATGTTTTTCCATAAAGGAGATCATGTACAATGTACCTGATTCCAAATAAATAAATATTAACAATTTTAGACCAAGCCAGCAAAACACACTGTTGTTGACAATACGGGTCGTGCTGGATGAACCTTCCTATACACCCATTGAGCCCTTTCTCATTAGCATGTTGAAATCTGGAGTACATGATACACACTGGCAGGCGTGAAGAGCGAATCTTGCTGATGATGGTCTTGTTCAGCCTATCTGGATTTTGTGCCTCCTACCCTGAAACATGCACAGAACATTGTGCATGGCAAACCACTCACTTTACAGCTGCGCTTCTTAGAGTTACAAGGGGTTTCACTTTTGCAGCCACACCTGATCATCTTCAAAATATAGTATGGGGCAAGTTTGACATCTTCTGGTAGAATGGTTGGGCTCAGTGGCCTGTTGGATGTGTCTTTTCCATCCAAATTCTTCTGGGATCAGTGCTGGCGGCAGGTTTACATTGAGATTTCGCCACAAGACTGCTTGAAAGTGGGCACTCTTAACATTCCCAATGGATGCTTCAGCTAGATTTGGAGCAGACATATGTCCTTTCGCATTCTTTTTTCCCTAGGTAAGTACCTTCGGGTGCGACATGTCCGTGCTCTCCTTTATGCCATAACAGGCCGAGATGAAGGCAGTGGCTTGGTCGAGAACTTTCTGAAATTGTGCATCCACAATGCCAGTGGCCGATAGTTCGTACTCTGCTTTCAGGACTTTGATGACCAAGCCTATTGCCAACCCATAGTTAGATGCTACAGTGTGGCATTCCGATATGGCATGGGCTGGTAAAAGGTTCTTGACAATCTGTTATTGCTTCGCCAGTGTCGGCATGATGTCCTCTATTTCCCTTTTCTTGTGGGGGGACGCCATGATGAGTGGCACATCCAGTCCTAACTGATGGTAATGATGAAGTAGACCGAACTCATCTGTGTCATCATAAACCATGGAGATTTGATGGCTTCTTCAGCGCACCCCAGGACTTGATGGATATTGATAGTGTCAGCTTCTTCCTGCTGATTTTCAAGATCGTATCGGCTTCTTTCTTCAATCCTGATCTCGGTGGGGGCACGGGTCCTCTCCTGTCATCACCAACTTGTGTTTGTGCTATGTAGATGGTAAAGCTTGTCTTAGGTCAATTCCTTACATAATAATAGGATCATATGTTTCTTGTCTTCAGTGATAAGACAACCTTCTGGGCCAGTAGCTTTGTTGATAGGATATGATGTTTCTTGCTGACTCCTGTGTCCCTGGCATCTCAGGTGACAGACTTGAAACTGTAATCATGGTACCTGTCGAAGATGAGGCAGATGTCGCTGTCTGACAGGCACGAAGTCAGCCGTGTCTTAATATTTTCGATGAAATCAGCTATGTTGCCATCAGGTGGCCAATGGACGGTCAAAAAGAAGGGCTGATCCATCAAGGAGAGTGATGTTTGAATCACCACAATTCCTCCTGGAGACTTTAAGCTGGTGTAGCTTCCTCAATGTGGACTTGGCTTTACAAGTTCGCATTCCGTCCTCAGTGAACATGGCTATTGGGACTGGTGCCAGCTCGTAGGAGAGGACATCATTCACGTGGACATCATTCACGTGAACATCATAATCACTTGACAACAGTTCGATGACCCTTGAATAGATGGTAGTTAGGTAAAAAATTCTGGTATCACCAACTTGGATGAGTTTGGTTGTTTTTGCCATTGTCTTTATTTTCTTTGAGATGGTGTTGTACAATCCCTCTGGCCAGGTCTTCTCAAAATCTTCTAATTTTGCCTCCACAGTCTTTACGGGACTGTCTACGTTGACAGTTGGTGGGGTATCTTCCCACTGGTTATGTTCATGATGTTCTTCCTTGGATGTTCGTTAAGATCTGGGATAAAACGGATGTTATCCTCCCTCAGTAACATCCATAATTCACAAAAATCAGGACACCGATAGCTTTGAAGACAGAAACTTCAGTAGAACCTTACAAAATCGTGATTTTCTAGGGTTTCAGCGCTACGGGCATAAAAGGGTTAAAATCTGAAATTGCTCAAGGGATACCACAGGGCACCATCCCTTATTTTGAAAAGGTACCTCCAAGCAACAAGAAATAGCAGAGAAGAAAACTACCCGGCAAAACCAAGTTCAACAAAATAACAGCCTGAGACTCCCGGACAATAGTACCTATGTATAAAAAAATAAAAACTTTATCAAGAAAGAAGAAACTTTATCAAGGTTGGGGAGCACATCCTCAACCCAGCCATGTCTCACCGTCAATGCTGACTTTGCTTTTATCACTGCAGCTATGTAAATGATGGTTGCCACAATGCTGACAAGGATTAAGATGTGATCGTCATTTTTACATTCAACTAAGGTGTAGATGTGAAATATATCGTATTAAAAGTGCTCACAAACAAACCTTATCACCAGGGAGTGGAACCACGTCCTCAACCCACTGCGTCGCTCAACTTTCAAAGCTAATTTTGCCTTTATTTTTACAGTTGGGTAAATAATGCTGATACCTCACTAAAAACAATAAATTACGCTATTTAGTGTGGTTACATTCAATATAAGTGTTGTACACGACAAAAAAGAAACTTCTAACAAAAAAGAAAGATTTTTTCACTTCTTCCAAGTTGAGGCTCCATTCCCAAACGTCACCCTATCACGTAAGGAGAGTTGTCGATGTCCCACCATTAGTGCAACAATAAATTATGACGTTATTAGCATGGTTACATCGAACATAAGTGTTGTACAAGGTCAAAATAACTACTAACCAAAAAAAAAAAAGATTTCACGACTTCCAAGTTACAGGCCTCATTCCCAAACTTTACCCCATCATGTAAGAAGAGTTGATGTCACACCATAACTGCAATTCCTGACCACCATATCTCCAAAATTATTAGTTGTGCCCCACTCCAAAAAATTGTGTGACACATGTAGGTGTGCCTTGCATTTTCCAATTTGATGTGAGTATGTGAACCATGGTCCTGCGGTAGGTGATTTGATACACAAATAAATTACGTGTATAAGTGAATTCCATGGTTGGTGAACCCCGTGTCTGGCAGAGGTTTACTGTATTCACCATCTCCCCCGTTACTTAAAATTCAGGAGTCCTCTGTAGTCAATGCCTCTGAGGCAGCTTCAGGCCTTGCAAAGCACTTTCATAATGTGCCTTAATCAGAACCCGCCAAACCATTCACCTGTTTCGCCATCAACAGGAGAGGTTAGGTATTTCTTTTTTGTCTAGTGGAGAGGAATCTTATAATTCATTATTTACTCTCTGTGAACTGCGTGCTGCTACTCAGCAGCATAGTGGCTCTGCTCATGGAGGTGGTGACATTCCATATTCAATAATTCGTCGTTTGCTATATGATTCTCAATTGTTTTAATTACATGTATAGAATGAAAGTATAGCCCCACTAATTCAGATGGGCTTAGTCCTCTCGTTTCCTACGCCAGGTATTGTTCATTGTAATGTCTCTAAATATATTCCAGTTGGTTTGACATTTGTGTGCAAACTGAGAAGATAGTTAATGTGATGCTCGTTTGGTATGTAGAGAAAAATGGTTTCTTCTCTCCGTCACAAAGTTGGTTTTGTAGGATGTGATGTCCGTCAGACTCATCAGACTCGAGTCAGCAGTCTAGAAGGCTTATGCATGGCAACATCTTTTGGCTATGTTCTTTGATTTGGAAAAGGCATATGATTCGGCATGGCACCACGGCATCCTGAGTCATCTCCACGGTTTTGGACTGTGTGGCCACCTGCCAATATTCCTTAGTGACTTCCCGTCAAATCACAGGTTCCATGTGGGCACCTCCCTGTCTCTCCCTCGAGTTCAGGAGGAGGGTGTTCCACAGGGAAGTGCGCTCAGTCGTCCTTTTATCTGCTGTTGCCATCGATGGCATAATAGGTTACCTGCCTAAGGCGGTGTCTAACTTTATGTGGATGACCTAGCCATATGGCTTGCTGGATCCAGGATGTGTGCAGTTGAGAGGAGAATGAATGCAACACTGGACAGGGTCAGTAACTGGGCAAACAGAAGAGGTTTTCGTTTTCTTTCAAGCAAGATTGTAGTTATGCATTTTTGTAGAATAAGGGGGTTTCATCCAGACCCTGATTATTACTAGGTGAGTACTAGCTACAGTGCATGGAGGAGACCAAGTTTCTTGGCTTAACGTTTGACTGTCGGCTTACTTGGGTTTCATATTTGAAACTTTTAAGAAAGTCTTACATGCAAGCAATAAATTTGTTGAGAGTACTATCTCGCACCTCGTGGGGTGCTGATTAGAAGACACTCCTCCGCTACTGCACTACAACTTAGTGTTCTCAATCCTGTGTGGTCTCTATCTTGTTATTGGTGCTTTCAGATCCTCCACAATTCCTAGCTTGTTGGTGGAGGTTTTCAAGCATCCCCTAGATCTACAGCAGTCACTAATCATTCAGTGCTGCAACCATGTAAGATGTATGCCAGACACACTCACTGCTGTTTGCGTGTCACAGCAGTAATTTTTCCATCATTATGATTTTCCTCGCTACACCCCGCATCCCTTTGGGTTCAAGGTAAGGCATATTATGGGAGATTTAGGTCTCTGCAGAGCCTGTCTGTCCTGTCCAGCTCCCAGGGATCGCTCCATGATTCCTTCCAGAAATGCAGTTTGCAGAGATATTGAAGGCAGCAAATCCTCTATCTCTTCTGTAGCTCTGTCAACTACTTTTGGGTCATTCATCCTTTCACAGATGCACTGTCCCTGTATAAACAGATGGTTCAGAGTCAAACACTGGTGACAGGTTTTGGGTGGTTTTCCCAAATTTTGTGAGGGAACGAGGTCTTCCTCTAGATTCTTCTATTTTTACTGCGGAAATAACTGCTGTCTTTAGTCTTTAGGTTTTTTTTTCAACACATTGGGAGGCTTCTTTTATGATTTTTAGTGATTCTTAAAGCACCCTTTGGGCTCTCGAGTTCTTAAATTCAGTCTATCCCCTGGTCCTTGCCGTTCTTGAGTGACTTTAGCTATCTGTTTCCCACTTCCGATATGTCACCTTTCTTGAAGTCATCGATTCGTACTTGTTGACAGACAGTGGGATGCTGTTGTTAGTAATTAATTTAAGGATTTTTTTTTTTTCAGAGGGTGCAACTAGGCTTCACCCCTCTATTCTTTGGTGATTGGAGGCAGCTGTTGGCCGGCTTTGCATTGGGCACCAGCGGCTTACTTCCTGGTGTGTGGTGTGACTCAGACTTACTGTGGTGATTGCCAAGGGAGATGATGCTTTCTGTATACATTCGATGCATGGAGGAGCTTATGGCTATCTGACTGATGTATTTACTAATTTTGAGGGGCATACTTCCTGTCTCTTGTAAAGGTAATTAATATTTCCTTAATTATTCTGTTGTCATTTTGTTTCAGTTTCTGCACTGGGATTTCAACTTTGTTTTAGTATGCAAAATTTAAGATTTGCGCGGACGTCTTTTAGCTTGTTGTCCAGCGGCATATGACCTTGACAGTTGCGCCACCAGTTTTTTTTTTTTTTTTTTTTTTAATAATCAGCCAGTGTTAGGTGTACTGATGCCTTTCAACAATTCAATTATGCAACAGTGTGACAGACATATAGATGAGTCAGATTCTACAGAAAACCCACAGATGCATTTTATGAAAGGCAGAATTAATCCCACCATGCCCCACTCCACGATGAAGCTGTGTTATCATTCTCCTCAGTGACACATTGGCAACTGTTGGATACTTCCTTACACCCTGGCGCCAAGCTCCTATAAAGCAATTCATAAATTCGGAACGACACTCAATCCTGTTTTCGTTGAGCTACTAAACATTTATTGGAGAAAGGATATGATGGAATGGATAGGCAAGGAATGTGGAAAATATTAAGAATATCTGGAGTGGTGGCTTTTTTTTCTTCCTCGTATTCTGCCATATTGGGATGAGCAAGTTATCTCTCGCCTCTCATGTCGAAACTAAGTAGGCATGGATAATTTTCAGATAAGGGCAGCATATTCAGTTATAAATTACTTTGCTAACTAGTCATGAAATGATTGGATTGTTGCTGAAATTCTGACCCATGGTTTAAAAATGAGAACCAAAAACCTAGCAGCATGGAAATGATTGCTCTTTCGAAGATAAACAGAACAAAAATATAGACAAATTCAACATACACTATAGGAGTTTAGTCCGGTAGCTCCTCGAGTCCGATAAAAGCGAATTCCGGTGTACTGAAGTCCGTTATATCGAGGTCATACTACATTTCCAGATATCTTGACACATAGCACTTTAAAAGACTTAGCGACACAGCAAAGGGAACTATAGACTGATAAAGACAGTTCCGTAGTTGACCTCTTGCATACATGAATAACTGACTACCCATTAAGTCGTGTATTAGAGAGATGGATAGAATAAAGGTGAGAGTATGCTACTAGACGCGTGCTTCACTTCTGCCTTAATGGAAGAGGAATGCAAGCAGAATGTTCAGAGAAGTAACACCATTAGTAAAGAGATGCAACAGTGCCGAGAAAAGAAGCTAAACGGAGTACGTATGAGGGGTATCTTGCATGGACAGGGAGTGATTCTGTGAAGCACTTGGGTTTGAGATTAGGGAAAGTTTTAGTTCAATTATGCTACTTCGATTTCACAGAGACTCAATAGAAAATACAAGGAAACGTATTGCATAAACATCCGAACAACTATGGACAGTAGTTGGCATTTAGTTTAACAACAGAGACGTCAGGCTAAGTTACTATACCAACGGGTGTAAGATAGATAAAAAAAAAATAGCAATAAAAAGAATATGGTAAATAGTCTTCCGAACAATTAATCACGAATTTTCGGCCCTCCTTAGGCCATCATCAGGAACTAAAGTTGTCCTATAATGTCAGTAATAACATGATGAATTGTACAAACAAGGACATTATTGAAAATCTAAAGCCAGATAATGAAGAACCCTCCTCCCAGTACAAAAGCACAAAGAGATATGCCAAGAACCGCTAAGACTAGGCCCAAGACTACTGACTCAAACCCCCAACTGAAACAAAAACAAATCAACCTTTATGTTCGAACACTTAACTCGAACCCCCCAAACTGAAGCAAACAAACCTAAACTACCTATAAGTTCGAACAGAAATTTCACTATAAATTATTAGCTACATTAATTTTAGGTCTATACTTTTCCATTAGTAATTTTTCTCCTGGTAATGAATCACATGGGTTGTTGAATTAATTTACCACCTGAAAATCATTATAAGAGAATGAATGGGTGGTCGTGAGTTAATGAACGCTCTCTAATAGCTAAAAATGCCATCTGTTGCATATATACTGCCCTGTTCTGCAGCTCTTTCCCATATGTTCAGATATTCTTAGTTTGAATGAACGACTTGTACATCCAATATACTTAGCCTGGCATCTAGGGCACGTAAATTTGTAAACATCTGAACATAGAGGAGTAGGCACCATGTCTTTGTGAATGAAAAAAAAAAATTGAAGTCATTAGTAAGTATAATCCTAAAATTTACAGATGGGAAACTGTTTTTAATTCTAAAAGTACTAAATTGCGAAACTGATAGCTAGTTTTGCTATAGGAAGGCATTTTAACGTTCAACTTTTTTTTTTTTTTTAACCTCGGTGCATACAGATTTATTGTTTAATTTGGTGTAGACGAAAGACTTTAAATATTTATCAGATATGCGCACCTGACAGTTATTATTCAGGAATTAATCCCTAAGTTTAAGAAATTCTTCATGCAGTGTTATATAATCAGAACAAACCTTGTATGCTCTATCCACGAAAGTTCTAATGTAAATAATTTTGTATATCATAGGACAAAAACTATACTAATTTAAGCCTGACCTGTAAAAGGGATATAAAAGATTTGAAGAAAAAAAAAACTTATACCGGTAGAAGATGAAAACAACAAAACCATTTCACTGTAAACCAGATACCAAAATTAGCACTGAATAATACTTATGCATCTATGAGTGGAATAAGGGGGACATATCAGGCCGTGAATATGTTGGTAGCAAGTAATCACATCACAACTAACCCAGCGGAAACACGAAATAAACAAGGCATGTGGTAAACGTGTATGGTATGTACATGCACGTAACGTAGTGGACGGCTTGCACACTTGATAAATGGATAGGCAGTTCTACCGATAAACACCCATAAAAGCCATGTTATATGGGTCATGAAGGATAAACGTTCCGTAGAACCAAGGAATTTCACTTTCTGTCAATGGCAAAGTGACTCGCCCCAAGACAATGCTTCCACTATATATGTATAAAGGTGGCAGATTTTCGGAATGATGATTGAAAAATTCGTATGAAAATTTTAGAAGTTAGACTGGCTTTGTTTGTAAGTGAGATAGTTTGTATGTTACCCAGAGATCCTCGGCACTGAATGCAGCTGGTCGGTAAGACTGGTGAACACTACTTTTTGTCACTGGAGAAGCGATTTGCCCCCAACAGAAGTTGTATGTCTGTGAAAAAGTAATGATCATTTACAGATGTATGAAAGAACATGATACCACCAAACCTTCAATATCCGCCCCCGGATGGGACTGAACCCAGGTCACGGAGTTTGGTAGAGACGGTCTGCCAACCCTACTGTGGGAGCCTCCAAACGACGAAGATAGGCAAGCAGTATAACCATAAAATAACAGTTTCAGATCTATTTTTGAGAGAGGGATGGGGTACAGCGCTAGCCTAACAATATCTGCAATAATTTAAGGTCCACTGTATGTCCCAGCTTGCATTATATAAAAAAAAAATCCAGTTGCATCTTACAGATTACATCAGATGTCTACACCACCAGACTTACAACTAGACTTAGGCTCATAACAGGTAATAACACAAACTGGTCCATGGGAAGGCAACAAACGTAAATAAGGAATATAAATTAACAGCAAACCTTTAAACCTCGTGAGACTTCCCATTGGCGAGCAAAATCATGTGCCGTTAGCCAGAGTAAAATAGATAATGTCTTTAGCTCTAAAGACTAAAATACTTGAGAATCTATTTTACCTCGAATTTTCTTATTCACGTGATTCACTTCGCCACACACACACGAGAATATCTCCGTATACACCTAAGATTCCGTCGTATATGATTAGTACATCCAGTATTGCCTCAAATCATTTATAATATGGTTCCTAAAATAATGTGTCAAAATGTGGACGGTATTGAATTTTAGCCTGATGGTAATTATGATTGAAAGTAAGTGTTGTCAGTTATCTGTGACGCCAGCTATGTGGTGAGCTCTAATTCCAGCCACTTAACTGCTTCACAAGGCTGGTCCACACTGCGGCTCGAATACATTTGATTGTGCTGCCCTCCGACGGGTGAAGACATAAGCCGGTCCACGATCAGAAATTTACTGTCATGTGTGAATATATCAACTCATATATTTTATGAATATTATAAATCTGCTTATCTCTACACCAAATGTTATTTAAAAAAAAATCTGTATTACTGTAGAAATAACCTTTACATGTACACTTTAAAGTTATTTCTTGCAATTCTTGTGTACGAAATTAATCCTATGATATATCTCTTCAGTGACAACTTGTTTTTTTTTTTTAAATGGCATAACGGGGTGAAACACAAAGGTATATGGTCTGAGCCAGTCATGTCTTCTAACACTTCAGTATTTTCCACTTTGATCCCATCGTGCTCTCTTCCATTTATGTGACCTAGCCATCTACACACTGAATGACTTACTTACGAATGTAAAATTTTCGCTCCTTAACATATTAACGTCAAAGGAAATTAAAGCATTTGTTTCCATAAAATTAAAGTATGCCAGGCTGGTGACGAATAAGTATCGACATTAAAATCTCAAACAGTGTATGTTACATCATATTGGCTATCCGTGAATAATGAATGCTCCTAGTTCACATAGCGTCTGCACGTATTTATCAAAGGCGAACATTTACCAGATGTCACTGTTCAAATACATATTCATTAGAAGAATGTTAGGTAAATTTACTTCTGTCTTAAAACATTAATTTTGTCTCTTCAAAGAGAATAGAAAAATATAACATTACCGTTTTTATACAGTACAGCCAAACCTCCCTGGGAAAGGCCAGCCATGACTACTCTTCCTCTCTCTGAGAACACAGCAAGAACACCCACACCTTCATAATTTGCATTTATACAGTCAAGATTCCTTAAATGTTCCTCCATTAAAAGTGTCTCTTGTAAAAATATTTCAGTACCCGTATTCTTTTCAGTCAGCTCTCGTATTATATGAATATTTTAATACAATGAGCAGGAGTTGAACGAACACACTGTCATGCGTGCCATATTCCAAGGATGCATTATTATAAGATAAAGCAAACAGCTGAAAGCTATGTTCTTTGAAAAAATGTATATATATACTAATTCTTAGCAGCAGCAGCAGCAGCAGCCCATATTTTCAAGTGTATATTCACCAATTCCTTTGGTCACAATGGCGTATTAACACCTACCTGGAGAGATTTAACGCAGTAGGACTTTTTCTTTTATTATGCTAAAAACAATAAAGCAGGACAAGGTAGAACTGTTGTGAAAAACTGGACCATTGAGTTCTCGTGTGGGAGTTGTGTGGCATATGGCAGTGGTTCGTCAACTGTTTACGATATAAGGAAGCAAAGGGAAAAAGTGCTGACATTTTATGCAGACAGTGGCTCGAGAAAGCAAATGTTCATTAACAAACTCTGACAGATGGTAACAGTACAAACCATGATCGGATGATGATGGAGTGGTTTTGACAGAGTGGGAGTGATGTTGTGGACTTGTTAGGTAGCATGATAACGAACAAGGCTCAGTTGTACTTAAATTAAAGTATGAGTGTGCCAACACTGAAAGATAGTGGCTAGAATGTATTGTTTAATTATTGTACGTAACCTCCGTTGGTCCCTGTTGAATTATTATGTATGAGAAATGTGACCTCTGTTAGTCCATCACATTTCCGGGAACCTGTAACTGCAGTACTATGGAATTTCTTCGAACTGTCTTTCCACTTGACTTTCCCTGCCTGCTGACGTGTCCAGCCGTCCTCATGCGTGACCTGGTCCCTCCCGTTTACAGTGAGCAGTCGATGAGGCGCTTTTCAAGTTCCAGAAGAAGACAAGTTAGGCAGGATCTTGCTAACTGCGCCTGTGCTGCAGTCCATGGGTGGTGCAGGGCTTCTCCACACTGCTGCTGTCCCAGTTTCTCAGTTACTTTACATCCGAGTGACATTTCTCTTTGGTTCATTTCTGTGATCATAGTCCTTTTCTGCCTCAAAATGTTCTTGTACTAGTGAATGCAGAAGCTGTAGATGTTATGATCTTTTCCACCTTTCGCCCATTCATCCCTGCTCTCCACTACAACCTGTGCATCATCCTTCTTAACCCCTTCCTTCTCCCTGGCAACCATATAATGAGGTTTTGTGACAGTTCGTCCCTCGGTCACCCTCAATGATTCCAAATAATCAAATAAGATACATAATGAACAGTCATATCTCTAGTTGCCCCTTCCAGCCCATGTAACGCACTTTGAATTTTTTAAGCCATTAACATCAATATTATCGGCCCTCACTGAATCAGCTGTTTTGACAACTTCATTTTTTATATCAAGATTTTTGGAATTTCATTAATTTACTCACTTGGTCAGTTAATGTTTTCAGCACTAGTCCACACATTCCATGACCTAATGGAGGAATCCTTTAATGAGAAACAGTTACAAACTTGATTTTAGTTCTTAATGTCAACGTGTCCTCATGCATATTAATAAAATTACAGAGGTCACCGCGTTTTTCGTCAAATCCTCTCCTCCACGCAATGTTTTTTTCCAGGATGTTACACAGAGTTTCTTTACCCTTTCCAATTTCTTCATGGGAACAGAAAGGTAAAACAGCTTCATTAAGAGTGTTTGCAGACTAATAATTCTTTGCAGAAGGCTATCCCAAATAAATTAATTCTCCATGTTGACACACTGGTAATTCACAGAGATATTAATTTACTGGCTAC
>JAGKTI010012251.1:0-24928 GCA_018397915.1 Birgus latro | reverse complement strand
CACCCGGTCATATCGGTGCTACCACGTGAAGGCATCCCTCTTTAGCAGCTCGTTTCTTAAGGCCACACTCTAAGCATTTCATTTTTAATATCAAATATATCATAGGTAAAACTGACCCGCGTAATGCCCTAAAAGTGGGCTGATGAAACGACTGTTCTACCTCCAACATTTACCTTGGCCTGCATCATCTGACAATCCTTCTCTACCTTCCATCCCGTATGGATGTAACCTACACAGGAAATAGGACTAGGATACATGCACACTACTCTTGCCCCCCAGATGTGCCAACCGTCTCATGGTGGCGACAACTCTAGTATTTTCTTCCCGCTAGTGCCAAATTATTACATCCAGCTGGGAGTGAGTCATGGGAGTTTTAATAATTCATTGCTAGACAGCATGAAAAGAAAACAAGACACTGATAACGCCGAACCGTCCCCGCAACACACGAGAAATCTCCCGGCAAAGTGGAAGAGGAGCGTTATATATATGGGCTACCCTACTTATTATTATACATGTTTAACAAAATTCGCATACGGAGGCAACCCTAGTGACACTGCTCATTCCCACCGCCATTGGACGCCTCCGTAATGATACCCTCTGGAGTGTGTGTACATTTTGAGAGGCAGGGACGGTAGTTTTAGCAATTTCATTCCAGGATCGTCTGGAAATATCAAGAGGAAAATAGCAAATACGTCATCGGGCAGAAGGAGTGAATTTCAGTCGTCGATCATCTTCCAAGCCGCACATCTGACCTCTCCCGCCTCCTTCTGTTGACCCTTCTCTACCCCAGCCACGCATCCGGCCGGAATCCTGATGGTGGTGGCCGGATCCGCTACTAATTGGTCACTTGAGCCGGCGCTAACCCCGTCCTGACCAGGAGCCGAATTTATAAAGGATCCTAGCGAAATTCTTCGATAAACTAGTCTAACAGTTTATATATTACTACAGGTCGTTTTTTCGTATTTTGCCACTTTAATGTTCATTCCAGGTTGATTGTGAAGTGTCTGATGACTATGAGTAAAAATGGACATTTATACCATCAGTCTTATACCAAACTTTCAGGAATTATTTTGATGAACCATTAGCCTTTGTCGCATTTTTTCGCTTTATTGTTTATTCTAAATTCGGTTGCAAAGAGCGTGGTAGCTGTATGAGTGAAGACTGAAGTAAAAAGTAAATAAATCTTTTTATAACTTTGCCTCAGTAAAGTTACTTTGGTGAATCACATAAATTATACAGTTCTGTCGAATTTCCTCACATCATCATTCACTCTGGTTTGATCCGCGCGAGTGAGGATACAAGCAAAGGCAAGCAGTTTTAGGGTCAGGAAAGTTTCTGAATAGGACCTCGTAGCCCCAGTTTCCCTGCCTAAGATCAAACAGGAGGTTGGGTCATGTGGGTCGCCGAGGGTCGTTAAGAACTCTTTTGTTTGATTTGTCGCGACCTGGGAGACGGAGGGAAGGGAGAGGATGTGTGGAGGGAAGGGAGAGGACATTTGGAGGGAAAACGAGGGAGGCGAGGAAGGAAGACATGGAGGAAGGGAGGGGGGGGGGAGGCGTTGGATGTGTAGAGAGAGGGGAGAGGATTTTTGGTGTGGAGAACGTAATGACATTTTTCATCAGTTCTGGGCATTAAAGGACTATTATGCCAAGACTGCATACATAGTGGGCCGCGTTCACGAGTCAAGTGAAGCGTTCACTTGAACTGAACCACTTCACACTTCCACAGGCGCCCAAGTCTGCATTAGTTTAAGGTACGTGTCCATTTGGAAAGATTGTCCTATTATTCATTATTATTATACGGTAAATGTGTAATGGCCTAAACATTGTGGTGTGTCTGGTCACAAGGCTGAGTTTTGATGACACTGCAGTGATTTTGGTCGGATACTGTTTGGATCTTTTTTATTTTTCATATTTGTCAAAAATCAGAAATACGATTAACAGCCATGTTTTTGGTATCAGTATGTTCATTATGTCTTGAATTTTCGTTGTGTTTATAAACTTTGCAAAAAAAAAAAAAAACATTTTGGGTGTCATGTAGCGTATTTTTGTTTAATTTTTGAGTTTTTCATAAATTTAAAAATTTGCCAGAATTTACGGAAGTGACTTATGACAAGTTTTTGTTTTTGTATCAGTGTATTCAGTACA
Organism: Birgus latro; assembly: GCA_018397915.1. Lineage (NCBI taxonomy): Eukaryota > Metazoa > Arthropoda > Malacostraca > Decapoda > Coenobitidae > Birgus > Birgus latro. The sequence goes on along the minus strand of JAGKTI010012251.1, from coordinate 22,781 downwards.
TTAGTATCTCTCATTTGCATGCAATAGCATAGCGATACTGCGATATTTTTTGCACACTAAAAATTTTGAGAGTTGCTAGGCAACGAATTTTGGAAAAAGAAAAACATGAATATACCATTTTTTATATAGGAAATTACTCTCTGCTCATACAAATCTAATGATATCAAATATGCATACAGGGTGGTACAGACGCATTAACTTTAAGGTCAAATTATCTCAAAAGTCACTCTTGGTTAGGTCGTCCTTGTGCCGCCGGACGCCATTGTGAAGAGTATAGCCTATAGGAGTACGGAAGTAAGGCATACTGTGAAGACAGCTACAGAAAGTTAGATTTACAATATACTTAAGGCTGTCACGAGAATCAGTAATACAGATAATCAAGGCAGCCAGGTCCCCAGTTGTGCTGTACCGTACCGCTGGATGAACGCAGTAGGGATGCAATAATAAGTGCCCAGTGATGATGTAGGTTAAAAATAGATTCATGCCTATCAACTAAACGAGGGTCATTCAGCTAAATAAGTACTGTGGGTTTAAGACTTTAGTAGGAGAGGGCCTGTTATCTTCACCTCTCTACTAATTTAATTACTAAGTTAAAATAGATTTGTTTCTATTACCTGACTGCACACAGGTTATTATTTAGTCAGGTATCCACTATGGGTTGAAGATTTGAGGACGGGAGACTCAAAATATTAAGTCTGGATGTTTAGATTTTATTTACTTTTGGCTGGGGATATAGAAAATTCAGAACGAAAAGAAATCTAATATAAGTTCTCCCTAAAGTCCTTTCTCGTGTTGATTGAGCCGTGCGCTTAACTGAGGTAGTGTTGCAGGCGGCCCACCTTGCCGTGTTAGGAGTGCCAGGCGGCGGGGAGTGCCGGTGTAACCCTCACCTCATGCTCTCCAGCCCACCCTGCACAGTGTCACGGGCGGGGGCACACCATGGCACTCACTGGCACCATGGCACTAACTGGCATTTACTGATACCACGACATTGACTGGTACTAACTAGCACCATGGTAATAACTGGGGCACTCATTGTCACTCACTGGAACCATTGCATTCACTGGAACTCAGTGACACCATGGATATCTTAGCATTGCAAAGGCATACTCTTGATGTTTTGATGCTTGACATGCTCTCTCTATCTGATTGTCTGTCACCCCCCCTCCCAAGCTTTTTCCGAATTAACCAGCTGATCGCAACTTACCAGCCAATTCATCTGTAGTGCCACGGTTTTATGATCGAATTGAATGTTTTACTTTCTAACAGAACTTCCCATGAAGACAAGTAATTCGCAGATTTACTAATGGTAATGGCAAAAGAACCCTTAACCCAACGGGTAAAGTTACATCTTAAGGTGAGCAACTGGCCAAGCTCATGTAACAGTTTCAGAGTTATCACAGTTTAAGTATGTTGGTTAAATTCTTCCATTTGAACATTTCCTAGTTCTGTGAAATCAAGCCGTAGATTCAGTGATATTTGTGCATCTGGTGGCCTCATCTTTTAATTCTACGTCACCTGATACGAAACAGAAGAAGGTCAGGCTACGGAGACCTGCCATTTTGCGCTTCCACACCAAAAGCTCTTGTTTTGGCCCCCCACAAACACCCACGGCTCTGGTTTCACGATAGGAAGCTGGGAAGGACGGATGCAGGCTTGTCAAAGGGTGAAGCCGGGAGTTTGAAGGGGAGACTGGAGGTGTGCCCCCTCCAGTTTCGTGTTTACAGTCAGGCTTCAAGTTTTCGAACAGTGTGGCAGCGTTCCCATCGTTTATATTTGATTGGACGCACCTGGGGCGTACTATGGAATGTAGATAGCGAAGAAATTAATGAACTAATTTACTGTACTCAAAGGGATATTTTTCTTTAGGGTCTTTATTTACAGTTCGGCACTAAGCCCCAACATGTTTAGGAACGTTGTCGTTGAAGGCCAAGTAGGAAGGGTACATGAGAGCAAAGGGATACAGTGATGCACATATGAGGCAAATATTATCATTATAGCTCGAAACTTCAATTTAGCTTCTCTGGAAACGCGGAACTGAGAGGGGAGAGGGGAAGGTTACAGTACAATGGCTTCCAGGGTGTGTATGTTAGGGTGAGGTACAGACACACACAATGCCTCTTCCACTCTCTGACCCTGGCTCTCCTCTCATCTCATCTGTTCACTCATCATCATCATTATCGTCTTCGTCATCAAGGAAAAAAAATCCGTTCTCCTCAAATCTCGAGTGAACACAGGGATGGCAAAAATTACAGTTTCTCCCGTCACGCGACGATTATACCAAAACTCTGTACACATAACTTCCCAATCAGATTTTTTCTAACAATACCGAGTGAAAAATGGGGTGAAAAATAAATTAAGTTTTTGTTTTCAATGCCAAGTAAAAAAAAGTTAAAATATCCAGATTCCCCCAGTTTCCTCCACGTCGATTATAACGAAACCCTGTAAACAACATCATTAAGAATTAAGGCAAGTCTGGTAAAATTAGCGCTAATGACCTCAAATAACGGCGAACGGGGCATATGGCGGAGACTAACTACCCTGTCCTGCCTGCGGTAATTGTCATCCCCGCTTTCTAATTGGCAGTTAAGACAGCAAAACTCACACGTCCGCACCACGAATACCGGCCGGAGGAATGACCGGTCGAGCCATATGGGAAAGGCCGGGGGATGAAGAAGATATTGACGTGTTCTGTGTGTGTGTGTGTGTGTGTGTATGTGTGTGTATGTCGTAATGGCAAAAAAAAATAAAATGAAAAGTCCTCCAAGTTATTGGGTTAAAGAGGTTAGGTAGAATATGAAAATATTCAACAGAAGGACATTTTGATTTGCAGGAAGGACTGGGAGACTTTTGAATATGCCTTTTTTTTTTTTTTTTTTTTAGTGCAAAACCATGTATGACTTGGTGATGAAGATTACTTTGAGCTACCTTTTTTCCCCCTCCAGGAAAGACAAGAAGAGAAAAGTACAAAAGCTTCTCATGTCTCTCGTTCTTCCTGCAAGTGAAAATCAAAGTTACGACACGGAAATGATTGTAAATATATCCGGGAATCGCACTTCTGATCAAGACCCACTGGCACCCAAAAGCAAATCACGACCATCGAGCATAGCCGCCTAGAATGTCGCTCAATTCATCTCTGTCCAACACTCCACTACGCTTGGTACTTTTTCCCGGCGATCTTGGAGGTAGATAACAGCTTGGGACCTTCACATTATACCAGGTGAACAAAAAGATAATTGATTAACTCACTCATTATAGCTCCTCACGTAATGTGCTATTTACATTTCCGTAATGAGTTGTTTATGATGAAGATTTAGCCTTGATTTTTTTTTTATGCTTAGTAAGAAACCGACATGCAGTCCGGTTAGAGTTAATGAGTTAACGATGTAAAAACATTGCACGTACACAGATCAGTCGTTGTTAATTCGTGTTTCTATCTAAACAGTGATGTTATCTTGGAGACGCATTTTGCTCCTCATTCCAGGATGTTGAAACTACAGTAGGCCTTTAACTGTAGCGATCCAAGCTTTCACGGAGTCTTCTTCAAAAACAGACTATTTTTTATCTTCATCAGAGGAAATTCGGTTGCCAGTTTAATGACAGTAAATGAAAAAAGGAACGTGTGTTCTAGGTTTATTATTCTTCCGTGAACTTAAAATTCTCCTCACTGGCCTGTCCGTCCCTCCCAAGTTACGACATTTGCTGCGAATTCCGGTGAAAGTCTGGGAAAATCTCTTTATCTGCAAACTTGGCGGTGCTTCATCTTGCTGCACTTACTGATCGTTCTAGTCCAGGTCTCGGCGAGGGGGATGGGGATGTTGGAAGAGGAAGGAGGAGGGGGGCTTATCTCAGCATCGGTTTCATCTTAGCCAGTGGTCAGATTTCTTCATCCTCTTGCTTGTCTAACTCGCTCTTCATATAATTTTCATCCCTGCCTAGCCTACAGTGCAGTAATTCTTTAAAACAAGGGGATGCAAACAGAATCTCGCTATATATAAATCACCAGCACACCAGTACCTAAAATCTGCATTATTCACAGGAGAAGCCACAAAACAAGCAGACACCCCATCCATTTAGGTAACCCCAACACCAGCGAGGCAACACCTAAACAATGGCCCGACCTGTAGCGCCAGCCTGGGATGACAAATGATCCCCGTAATTAAAAAAAAAAACTAACACGGTGACCCCATTTAGTGCCCGTGTAGCGCCTTGTACGACTGCCTGGTGGGGTAATGAGCTGGATGTTACGAGGAGAGAAATGTATCGAGTGGGTTAGGTTAGGTTACAATAGGATTAGGATAGGTTGGATTAGATTTAGGTTAGGTAAGGTTTGATTTGGTTTGGTTGTGTTAGGCTAGGCTAGGTTAGGTAAGATTACAATAGGATAAGTTAGGTTAAGGGCGTTATGAACAGAGAAAAGTGCCTGAGTTTAGGTTAGGTTAGGGTAGGGTAAGTTAGGTTCGGTTAGGTTAGATTGTTAGGTTAGGATATGTTTGTTTTAGATTAGATTAGATGAAGTTAGGTTCCTTTAATGCCCGTGTATAACATTGTAGAACGGCCTGGTGGGGTAATGAGTCGGGTGTTACGAGCAGTGAAATGTGTCAGGAGGGAGGCGGTAAGGTCGAGGGGCGCGGGACGACGCCCTCCCTTGAAATATTACTGTGGGGGTAGTTGGGATTTATCACCAAGGCAGCCGACGCGTAAACATAGGGTGAGACGCAAGCAGTATTGCAATAGTCACTGTCAAAAGCTTAACCAGGTAAAGTCTGTCAGAGTCCAACTGAGTTTTCATTTCTTGGTGCCGTCAAATGTTCAGAAAGTTGGCCTTATTTCATATATGTTTCATTTTATACTGTTATTTATTTATTTATTTTTTGATCGACTCTTCTTAAAAATAGAAGTAAAAGCAGAAGGCTTCCAAAGATTGTCTTTTCTACAGACTAGTCAAAACAAATGAGATCCAAAAGTGACATCCACTGATTTCGAGTTGTCTTGACGGATACTTATGTCAAAGACTGAAAGTCGTAGGGAGTGAGAGAGACAGTAGGATGCTGATGCAGTGGCTAAATTTCACTTATATGATACGGTACTTGTGACTGTGTAACGTGTTTATTCTAACCTAAAGATGCCTAGCCTCCTTCAGCATAGATGATGGCCAGGTAGCGTATAGGCAGACTGGAGGGTCGATTTTCTTATTTAGTAACCAAGAAGACTTATTCCTACTTCGCGACCAGGGTTCATTAAATATTATACGAAAACGGCTTTCAAGTAGTGGAAGTGGCCCAGTTCCTTCATGTGAAAGCAGACTTACTACAGTACTGCACAGTCTTACCCAACAAATCGCCTACACATCTGAGTTTCCGAAATCAATAAGTGACTCTGCAGGCTCCTCGGTATTTCATAGTTACCCAGTCCATCTCCCTCCCCCTCCCCCTCCCCCTACATACCCAATACACCTCCCACTAGGCAAGACAGGCATGAGCGTGCTTGGGAGGGAGGAGGGGAGGGGAGTGGAGGGGGATAGCCAGTCGTAGTGTAGCCATCTCCCCAACCCCCCCACCCCCCTCGCATCTTAACTCCCTCACCTGGCCATATCACAGTCCCCCATAACACAGACCCTTCCTCCATGTCACAGCTCCTCACCTCATATCACAACTCCTTCATCCCATATCACATCCCCCTCTCCTGTATTACATACTCTACCCTATATCGCAGCCTCCTCACCTCCATATCACCTCTCTTTCACACTCATATTACAGTCCTTCTTCTCCATATCATTATTCCACATAACATAGCACCCACACCCCATAACACAGCACCCTCATCCCCATACCACAGTCTTCTCACCCCCATCACCCCCGACATCACTGCTCCATTACATCCCCCTCACTCCTTCGTATCACATCCCTCTCAATCCCATATCACATCCCTCATACCACACCCCCATCACCCCAGTATCACCCCCTACCATACTTCCATTACCCCAATATCACCTCTGTATCATCCCCCATATCACATCCCCTTGCGCTTCGTGTCTCCCTAGGAACGCCCACACAATTATCATTTGCGGTCAGAGGTGTAATGGTTTGTAATAGGACACTTGAAACAAAGCACTCAACAATTAGCAAAACATTCCTCGATCCACCGGAGCCCACTTGTTTTTGCTACCTTCCCTCTATGCAGTTATCCGATCTTGGAATCAGGCCGCCGACACCTAAAAGGCCGTTTAAATGGAAGAAACTGTGGCTAAAATATGCTAATAACCGGTGCGATGGGTATGCCCAATGGCACGCCGGTCTTAACCTGTGTTTTTGTGCCTGTCTCTCCGGTTGGATAATTGCGGGTTACGTAGAGGGAATCGTAATGTCGGGCCGCACCCAGGAGCTCAGGCACATAAAACTCCTGCCTGAAACCTTTTCTATAGGATTCCCGACCTTGACGACGGGACAGAAGGCGGCTGTGTTGGCCCGCGTGCTCGCCCGGGCCGCAGAGACAACTATAATCAAACATGTAGTCCGCTAAACGCCCAATGATTAAACTTTTAGCCAAGGAGTTGTCTATCATGGAAATGGCCATGTGTGGGTCCTTTGGTGCGCACATCTCACTCCAGGCGCTGTCCCACAGGAAACCCCGTTCTTGCATACTTTATCAGAATTAAAGACAAATACATCATTAAAGTCCTTTAAAATACCATAAACTTTCAAAGAATGCATTTCATAGCATGTGCGTAGTATTTAATGCAACTTGTCATCCATTTTCCCTTGCTTTTGAGGGTTATCTTAAGTATATGGACTCTGCCTCACGAAATATCACTGTGAATCATGTCCAAGGAAGGATTTCGAAATTGGAAGCCATCTACGCCCCAGGGGAGGCCGGGTCGGAGGTGACTGACATAATGTTTACAGGAGATGGGTTTGATATGGCGTCGTGTTGCACCTGGGGCGGGGGACGCGCCAGCGGCTGTGGGAAGGGAGAAAAGAAGTGATTGTAGGTAGAGGCACAACCTACGATGATAAATGACCGGGAGAACAAGAGAAATAGCGAATGTGGGAAGAGAAAAAAGCGACTGCAGCGAGAAAACAATCTAGAGAGAGAAATGTTGGGGATGAAAAGAGAAATGGGGCCTGTGGGAAAGAGAAAAAACGATTGTGAAGAGAAATGATGTGATTTTAGCGAGAGAGAGAGAGAGAGAGAGAGAGAGAGAGAGAGAGAGAGAGAGAGACGCAGGCCTCCTTGACTTAATTAGGGTTTTTACTGTCCGTTATTATTCAGTGCCATATAAATATCTCCTTTACTGTCACTAAGACAATATTATTATCTTCCCACGACACACAGCTAACTCAGCAGTATCAGTCAGAAGGGTTTAGATAAAGATAATAAAAAGATTAATGTCCTGGCTAATAGAAAAGCACTCAAACATATCCCAGGAAACGTGACACAACCGTTGACTGACAGTCCAGGTTCCTATTTCCGGCTCTGTAGCAATCGTATTTGGAAGAAGCCGTGAATGAAATAAATGCTTTGGTATAGAAGGACGATCTATGAGTCAATCTGTCTGTCTGTCTATCTGTCTGGCTGTCTGTTGCCAGACTCCTTAATTCCGTAAAGTGTGCCCACAAGCTTCCTCCTCTTCCCCTCCACCTCACTTACATAACTCTTCTAATTAGTTCTAATTTTCCATCTTCTCCTCATGGCCAAACACCCACAGAGTGTTTCTCTTAACACTTTCAACCACATCAGCACCACAGACTTCCTTTACTTCCTGGTTTGTCAGTCTCTCCGTGTAACTCGACATGGCCCTCTTACTCATATCCACGGCTCTGACTCTTGACACATGTCCTTCCAAAAGAGAGACGAACTGTATTTAATTATTTCTTCCACAGCCAAGCAAGTGTGGCACAAGGCAAGCAGGTCGTGTGACAATCCTGGTTGGGTTACAAGCATGTTAGATACACCAGAGAGTGACAGCCACCAGCACATTTATGGCTCCGTGGCGAGGCAGGGGCGCAACCAACTTTATGAGAGAGGAGGCACACACAGATGTCCCTTCATTGTCCTCTCCTCCTGTTTATGACACGATGGCCTAAAATTCTGTAAGCTTTTTTTGTCACTCTGGGTCTCCAGCTAACTTTGCTTCCACTGTCACTTAAGTGGGAAAATATTCACGTGGACTTAGAAGGATGCCTCCCTGTTCTTCCTTACCATTTTGTCTGAATATTTACTTGTTAATGTTCCTGTAAACGTTAATATACGTTATTCATCACTGTGTCGGTAACTAAATCATATAAATAATGTACACGATAACACTCAGATGTACACATGCGTGGTAAACTGCTAAGGTAGAGAAGTGAACAGATCTTAGCTCACAGTACTACCTTAAGAAGCTGAATTAGGCAACTTAGAGAACAGACAACACCTACCTACATTTGCAAGTTCGTAGGATGAAGCAATGAAAGATAAGAAAGACAGAGGAAGAACATGACCCTGGATGCGAGAAAACGTGGATTATGTATCTGTTGGTTTCTGTCAGTCACAAGGTGTTACAGAGAAATGAAAGTCTGAAGTTTGAGAAGAAAGACGAATATGATCTAAATTCTAGAGAAAGAGAGAGACATCGTAAAATTCTCTATAACAAAAGGAGGACAGAGTATTATCAGAGAGAGTACGGTTGTAGGTGCAGTCTTATTTTATTACCGTGTTCAGACTGGTGGCGCTACGGTGGGCCCCAGTGTCGCTACGGTGAGGTTTAGTGACGTTACGGTGTGTTATGTGGTGGTGGCAGCGTGACAGGGTGAGGTGGTCGGGCTTCTGTTTCCCACCATACACTACACTTACCAGAGCTGGCCAGCATTCACTGTTTGCCTCTCTATGGTCCGGCACCATATGCGAGGTGGGTAGGGAAAAAAATGCACGCTGTTATTTTGGCTCATTTTTCGTTCTCTTCTAATTCGTCAGTCAACGTTAATGTTCCAACATTTTATCGTGAAACTTCGCTGCACTTAAAAGAATATTCTGAAATTAAATGGAGTACCTCGATAGAGCTTTCACACGAGGTTGTTTGAATGGTGAAAAGTTCTAATCATTTCCAGAAACACAATTCCGTAACCGTGACATTACATCGTGACATTAATTTAGATAAATATTAACACGATGTTTATTTCCCCTCGGTTGCCATCAGCTTTTGAAGTCCAACAGACATATAGCCAAATAATTACAAATTTTATTTCCTTTTATTTACTTCTGCATAATTGGCTTAGAAGAATTTCCTTCTAGCTTCGTTGGAGCGGCAAAGAAGACGAGGTTTCCTCGGAGTCGCGTATCTGTATACTCTGAATGTGAATTCAGTTCTTGTGGCCAGTCATAAAGGCCTCTAAATGGTATTCAGAAAGCTTGGTATTATGGCACCGTCTTGTGGTGGGTGGCGACACAGCCTCACTGTAGCCGAGTCCATCAGCGGAACCTTTGGTGTGTGCACACAGACGGTGTCTTGTCGTCCCTGTACGGTTCACTGGGTGCCGCCAGTTGCAAAGATTGGATCAGACCTTGTTTGGTGGCCTGCAGGACTGAGCCGCACTCTGCATAATGGCTGGGGCTGGGCCAAAACTCACCACGGATTTGGCCCACCACCACTGACAGGAGAGTCTCACACGGGTAAATACTGAACCAAATGTACCGGTACTGCTTACCCGCCACGAGATTGCCACACCAAAGCAATCCTCCAGTGTGGATGGTACTCACTCAAGTTGTAGTAATTATAAATGCCATTTGTTTCTAGATAACAACAATCACTGGAAACTCGTTCGTAAAACATTAGCATTACTGACGATAAAAGAACCAATAAAGATTGAAATTTTTAAAACTGGACTACGGCAAAATAACAAGGCTCAGTTTTTGTTGATGGTTTATATATAGATGTTAATGGTTAATGGTATAAATGTATTATATACAAATAATGTATAATAGATCTGTTGCGGTTTGTTTTCCCTTGTACTCCCTTTTTACTCCCTTGTACACATAACCACTGTGGCTCTAAGATCTGACTAGACGAGGTCCTGAGATATCTTCCCCTCGTTATAGAAAAGAATCAGTTATATCCTTGTTACTCTAACCTGACCTAAAACTGCCCTCTCTTCATCTTCAATGCTGAGTTCTAACAAGACATTAACACTAGAATATGATGCTAGTCACGAAGAAGTGTTGTGGGGAGGATGTAAAGCCGCAGCATTGTCTTATTCTAAAACTGAAGTACTTGAATAAGCTTCAAGGGGAAGAAAATCTAGGCCAGGTTCGTGTGAAGGAAGTATCCTCTTATGTTCTTATCTACTGACAAAAGGAAACTTGAAAATGGGTCATGGATTACTGGCTTACTTTCCGAATAACATCTCTAAACCAGCTCGTGCCCTGGATTCAGTCAGCGCCCCAGGTCAGTTTCCCACACTTCACCATCCGGAAGAGGAACACGGGAGGACCGAGTGGTGGGGGAGAGGGGGAGAGTGTAGGGGAGGCAAAGAAGGAGGAAATGGGAGATGAGAGGGGAAAGGGAGGGAAAGAACTGGGGGAAGAGAAGAGAAGGGGAGGTAAGAGGGAGAGGGTAGTAGGAGAGAAAAAGGTAGGAAAGAGTTTAGAGAAGGTAAGGGGAGATGGAGGTGAGAGGGCGAGGGTAGTAAGAGAGGAAAATGAGGAGGGGAAGAACTAGGGGGCAGGTGGGATGGAGGGAGGTAGAGGGGGAGGGGGGGTAGTCACCTCATTCAGCAAACGTGGAGTCAGAAATCACATGGGGCTCTGCCTTACCTCGTCATTGGCAAAAGGTTATCAAGCCACAACTGCCCGTCCGTTGAGCATGGTTGCCAGAACAGGGCTATCGATACATGATCTAAACGTACCCATATAACGCCAAATTTTGATAGCCAGCTTCGTGAAATACAGATATATTCCGTGGAGTTTGTATCTGCAGTTTACCTAGATTCTAGAGGGTTTTCTGTACCTATGCGACCTGCAAACGGATTTCGGTCTGGCAACTCGATCCGTACAGTCTCGGTCACGCCCACGGCTCCGGTAAATCACGTTCACGCCCCCACCACCTCCCCTTGGCGTGGCAGGCGGGCGTGCGCACTCTCGCCACCTTTTTCATGTCGGGGTTGTCGTGGCTGGGGCGAAGGCTGGTGAGGGCCGACATTGGTTACCTGAGCGGTTGAGGGCTGTCAGGCGCTGCTGGATGGGGGCTGGGGGCCTGATATGCTTAAATGGAGGATGCATATTGGTGTATGGGTCTGCTGTAAGCAAAGGGAGGACGTGTGTTAAAGCTTGGGTCTGTTGTGCCTGAAGGGAGGATGTTTATTAAAGTACTGGTCTATTGTTCCTAAGGAGTGGTTATGTGTTGATGTTTGGCTTTATTGTGCTTGCATGTACGAGTACGTGTCCTGGAGTGTTGGTTTGTGTTGTGCCTAAAGGGTAGATGAGTGTTGTAATTGTGGTTGTTTTGCGCCTAAAGAGTAGATGTGCACAGAAGTGTGGGTCTGTAATGTGCCTAAAGAACAGAGATGCACAGGAGTGTGTGTCTCGAAGGCCTGCATGGATCTGTGTTAAACTTAATGATGTGTGTATTTTGTAACGGGAGGGAGGATGTGCACTGAAGGGTGGATGTGTGTTGGTGTACCGATCTACCAAGTCTAAAGGGCTGAATGTGTATCAGTGTGTGTCCGTTATGCCTGAAAGATGCATATGTACTAAAATACGAATGTATATTGAAGTGTGAGTCGGTACTGAAGACTAGTTCAGGTTTGTATTGTGCATCAAGCATGAATGTGTAACGTAAGTATGAATCTTTGTTGCGCGTAAAGCGTGAAGGAATGTTGAAATGAGGGTCTGTAATGCACCTTAATTTCACAATCAGATGGAATATTAAAATGAAAGTAAAACGACAAACAAACCCTTCTGTGACAACAGTTAACTGCTGTTGGAAATTGCCTGTCATGGGATTGTTTAAGACCTTTAATAAGAACTTTGAGTGGTCTTTCAATGAGCTGATCAGTAAAGAACCGCGATTATTATTTTTAATTTTTTATGTATCTAAGTTGGAGCAGTCCTACACGCAGTATATAGCGACACACATATTCACACGTCACCGATAGAGCATTAATATCCATCGGCCGTATAGAATTCATGCTAAGGCTGTTTCATTCGGAGCTAATGTAATGATATTAGCGAGGGTGTTTTTATGACATGTCGGTGGATCGTGTACAAGATTAAGTAAGAGTGCCTTAACGAAATTCCAGAAAGCCAGAATTCTCTCAGCCCTGTTCTGGGATCGATCTAGCGTATTTTTAGCTAGCTGTCCAACACTTAATCAGTTGACCACCAGTTTTACTAAGCTGGGAGAAAGTTGTAAAATGGCCAAAGTATGAATATACGGACAAAAACAGATACAGACAGCTCCAACGACCGAGGTTTGGGGTTATTAAGAGGTGAAAGTGGGCACCGTGCAGTTAATGAAGTTCAAGAATTTCCAGTCTGACACTCGACCTCTTGTAAACTTAGCTGTCTCTTTAAGCTTCACGAGGTTCAAATGCAGTCAGTACTCTAGGGAAACATGAATGTGGCCTAGGAACGACTAAACTTGTAAGGAAGAGACGCTAGGACTCCACTGTGCACGAGAACGCGGCCCCAGCATCTCACTCCTCTCTCTCAAGGTCAGTATAGGTAAAGTTGTCCCGCTTTTTCACACCCACGTCCACCGAAGCGTAACAGCTGCGTTTAAGTTGCCAAATTCTTACCCAGAGTGCGCTTATTGACTGCTATTATGTCCCTTATGATAGACCCCCGCTTAGAGACTTAATGATGGACAGGGAGAGTCAAGGGAACCATTTTTCTCCACGGGGACCCCAAATTGCATTGCCCTCGACGGCTGCGCTTGATATATTTTCAATAATTACAACGATTAAATTTCGGCTTCGAGACGCCTGTGATTAGAGGCGAGAGGGGTTAAATTGATGATTATGATTAATAAATGAGAGATGGAGTAATAATTGTGATTACTGAAGGAGGAATGGAATAATTGGGGAGAGGGTCGACCGCCGCGGGTACAGGTGAGGGAGATAAAATGCACCTGGCAGAGCTAAACACTATGATCACAGCAGGGACGGGCAAACAGAGGGCGCCGGCCATTAAGTTCCGTCCCTGCTCCGTCCGGGATAGAGTTACGGTGGGCTTGGGACGGGGAAACGGTTGTGTACAATTCAGGAGGATAGGCACAGGGACGTGAGAATGAGAGGAAGAGAGGTGGCAGAGAACGCAAAACATCAGGAATGTTTTAAATGTCCACGAAAGATAATATCAAATATATAAAACGAACAAGCATGACAGAAATACAAAGTTCAAGACAGAAGGATAGGCACAGGGACGTGGGAGCAGAAGGAGGGGAGAAGATAGGGAACGCCGAGGACCGGGAAGGTTATAAATGCCCACGACAGAAAATATGAGTACCGGTAGATATCGAGAAAACAGGATGGAAATACGGTGTGCATCGCGGGAGAATATGCTGTTCTAGTGTGGGACGGAGGGTGTAGGAAAGAATGAAATTAAAAAGAAGAAGCGACACAACAGGAAACGGACGGTATGCAACGGAAAATGTTGTGTTGTTGTGTCCCGGGACTCATCTGGACGTGAACTCGGTGGACTGCAGACTGAAGTTTCCGTTCTCCTGTATCTAAAGGATAAGAAGGGATATTAGGGACGTTTGTATAACTGGGTAGCAGATCCGCCTGGTTACACCAGTACCACCACGACAAGGCGTCCAGCACCAGAGAATGGAGTAAACGGGAGGAAAGAAGAAAGGAAAAGGAGTAGGCCATTGTAGTGTGGGAGAGAGGAATGTAAAGGGACTGTAGGTGATAATTAACCGAGTGGGAAATAAGTTAGGTGATTAGGCGGGTGTGTTTTAGGGAGCTGCAGGATTTAGAGGGGATGCGATCATGACGACGATACGACCAGTGGTTAAAATGATCAGAGGCGTGATTTATGACTGATAATGTGAGTGATTAGCGAACGGAAGATACTTAGGGATATATGATAATTACGGAGAGGACGCAGTGATAATAACTAAGGAAAGACAGTGTGTGTGATAGTTACAGAGAGAGGACGGTGATAATAACTAACAAAAGGCAGAGACTGTGATTAAAAAGCGAGGGACTGTGAATGAAATAGTTACCCATGCAACCTCACAGATAGTCAGAATTAATGATAATTAGAGAGGAGGCGGTGAAGATAATAAATGAAACGTAAGAACTAAAGAAAAAAAATGTTTCTCAGTGACGCAGAGGAAGATGAACTCAGTAAAATTAGCAGGGGTGTTGTGAGTGTTTGATGGTGTCTGTTGGTCCATTGGTTAGTGGGCCTTTTATAGCCTCACACAAGGACGAAGAGTTGTAAATCGAAGGTAAAAAAAAGTGACAGTTGTACCAAAGGTGTAAATGAAGACTGGCTTAATTAGATTATAAAGCACTGTGGTGAGTGTTGAGTGGTGTTTCTTAATTAGTCCAGGCTCCATGAGTCACACACACACACACACACACACACACACACACACACACACACACACACACACACACACACACACACACACAGCAGGTAAATTCTAAGGGAGTAATACAAAAGAGAAGGAATAATACTTAAATAATAGGAGGATCATTCAGTGAGGGCGAAAAATAATAGTTAAGCAATGAACATATGAAGATAGGCTTAGGCAAATTGGATGGGGTGGTGGTCGGGTCTGATTCTTGTGTGTGTGTGTGTGTGTGTGTGTGTGTGTGTGTGTGTGTTGCGTTGGACACTGGCCTTTCGGATTTATCTTTGGTAATTACAAGGAGGGAGTCACGATGGGGCGGGTCCGGCCTGGGTTTAGTATTTCCTCCTCGCTTTGTGATAAATTTGCATACGCGTTGTTGTCGTGTGCACTTGGGTATGGGGAGGTGGTGGCGGTGGTGGTGGAGGTGGAGACGATGTGGTTGTGATGGTGGGGGGAGGGTGTGGTTGTGGTGGTGGAGGAGGATGTGGTTGCGGTGGTGGGGGGAGGGTGTGGTTGTGGTGGTAGGGAGAGGGTGTGGTTTTGATGGTAGGGGTAGGGTGTCGTGGTGGTGGGGTGTTGTGGTGGTGGCGGTTGTGATTGTAGTTGTAAGTGTGGTCGTTGTAGCTGTAATCACTTGGTAGTGGTTGTGGTAGTTGAGGTGGTAAGTGTGTATTAGTGGTTGTGGTGATGTGATGATGGTGGTGGTAGTAGTAGTGGTGGTTATGGTGGTGATTTTGATTGCCGTATGCACTTGGGTTTAGGCAGGCGATAGTGGCAAAAGTTGTGGTCCGGAGGTTGTAGTAGTGGGAGTGGTTGTGGTGGTGAAACATGTGGTTCTTGTATAGTGATAAATATGGTGGTTGTAGTTGTGGAGATTGTGGTGAAATCCTCCACTTTACCATACTAAGTTGCTCGCGAAACGCCAGTGAGGTAGTCATTTCATCGACTTCCAAATGAGAGATGAGATGCAGCTCCTGTCAAGTGCATCAGTATTCATCTCTCGTCAGATCTTTTTCTCCTTCGTTGTTTGTTCTTTACTTTTACACACATTCACTCAAACCCGTCCATTTTCACTTCCCAGCTCACTCACACACATCCACCATCTTCATTTGCCTGCACATTCACATATCACACCTCCAGTCTCCGCTTCCCCACACGTTAGCTCACCATATCCATCTTCACTTTCCCATAAGTTCACAGTTCATCTATTTTCACTACCCACAGGTTCATTTAACATCCATCCATCTTCACCTTCCCACACTTTCACTTACCATGTCAAGCATCTTCACTTTCCCACACATTCACATCATTTTCCCACACATTCAGCTATCATAACCACCCTCCTCCTTTTCCACATATTCACTTAACATATCCAACCATCAACGTCATGGTTTTCCACGCCTCTCGTATACCTTCTCACACACACACACACACACACACACACACACACACACACACACACACACACACACAACACACACACACACACACACACACACACACACACACACACACACACACACACACACACACACACACACACACACACAATACTTTTTACTACTCCATCATACCCATTCTCTGTGTGTAGCCATATATAATCTTCACACACTCTCCTCTTCTCCTTGAACAATAAGTTTCTCCATTCCACATATTTCACTCAGGTTGATTTGTTTTTAACTGACAATGATCAGTAACCCCTTTCATAACGGGTGATGGTCAGGTGAAGTCAGATTGGAGGGTAAATTTGGCTATACGTTTTTTACTCTAACCTGGCCTAAAACTGACTTATCTCCATCTTGAATGTGGAGTTGTAACAGCAGATTAACACATGAATATAATGTTGGTCACGAAAAGATACCATGGAAAAAATGTATGGCCATAGCATCGTCTTGTTCCCACAAAGTGCTACGTGGAGTAAGCTGCAGACGATCAAAAATCTGGCCCAAGTCAGCGTAAAACAGGTATAGGATCCACGGGAACTCATTCCTACCTCATACCTAAGGCTCATCGAATTTCACACAATCACAACTTAGTATTCAAGTTATGAGAGCAATCCAGTTCTGTCGGATGAAAATAGATTGGGTATAGTTGCAACGTTTCTTCTTGTATTCAAGCTATCCACAAAGCATATTCTACTGTCCTCTTTCTACTATTGTCACTCTAGACTTCCATACTTCGGTACCAATATTTTATCCATTATTCCCGGGCAAACCAAGAGACTTTGCGCATTGTCTCTTTATCCCAGTCTGTTCGCAGTTAGAAATGAAACAGGGACCAAGGTCTGAAAGTTGACGGTTTCGTGTTGTAGTGTGTGGGGATATTTGGTGTTTTTCTTTTCGCTTACGCTTCCCGTCCCGTACGTTAATGTGAACACTAACACACACTCATGTAATCCTCTTACAGCCTCTGTACTCTGTTTTTCAGTTCTGTATCCAGACCTGTTTGTTAATTTAAAGACAGAAGGTCATAACTCCACTCCCTCACCACCCGTGTATGCCCAACAAAAGCCTTCCATTGCCTTCACGTTATGTCTAGGAAAACAATACTGTCTACGTCATCCTCAACTAAGCATAAAGCAAACCTCCGTGGTACTCGATCCTTAAGAAAGAGGAAAACAATTACTCCTTTCAAGTCGGCCATTAACGAGCTCTCTCCCTTATTATGCTTCATTTGACACACACTGAGGCCTCTGAAGGGGTGGCCGCTCTTAACCGTTGTCTAAGTGAATGTAGCCGAGGCGAGCCGAGGGAGTAAATCACAGCGGGTGTAATTTCTCCATCGTAAAGCTTCCTCCTTCAATGTCAGCTTCGAACTTCCCACGCTTTGGACCTTCAACCAGGTCCGTATCACCCTGTACCTCCTGATAACTGACGGATTTATAGCCACGTTGAGCGATAACAGCGGTAATAAAGCAAGCCAGTTATCCCTTTCCATGTTATCTTAATCGGGTGCGGCCCCTCCCGCTCCACCTCCCCGCCTCTCTCAGCTTACAAAGGTCTATTCATACGCCTCCGAGATCTTCCCCGCCAGTCCTACAACCTCCCGCCTTTTGTCTCGGCTCGAATACATTAGGACGCTTCTGCCGGCTTATTATTACCTAATTTAGTCACTATTTACAGGAACAAAGTAGGGGAGGAGCGTGGCCGGCAGTAAGTCATGGAGGAGGGAAGGAACACCCCCGGACCATACCACACGACCGACACTCCAATGGGAACTGGCTGCCTCCTCATCCTCATCCTCACGACTCGGAGTTGCTGGGTTCGAGGCTTAACATGCACCTGAGCCCTCAACCCCTCCAGTACCATGACGACCTACTCCTACCACCACCACACGTATTCTTGCTGCGTCGCAGAACCTAAGGACAATGAGAGCAACGCGAGCTTGTCTTGTCCCTATTCCCGGTTACCAGAAAAGCTTTTAAAGATAATAATAACAATAATAACATAGACTATTAATCCTGCATTACCTATTTTCAGAGGGTTGACTTTAGTGGCCGAAGTCCAACCGACTACCAATTTTTCAGCCCATAACGCCCATTCCTTTGTTCGCCATATTCATTTCCTTACTCCTCCCCAGTAACGGCGTCATGATGCAACGCAGATTACACGATCGACGAACGAGCTTTTTCATTGGTTCTTTCTTGTTATTACTTGTCGATTTTACCCAGCTTAAGGGAGACTTTTCGAAGTAAGGTGGAGGGTTAGATATAGCTTTCATTAACCCTTTCTCGAAGTCACTGACTTGAGGTTCTTAAAGTTGTTATAACGAAATTCGGATCCCCAAATTACTCTCTGCCCCAGAAGGGATTGGTCTCGGGTCCTTTCAAACGGCAGCCCAATACCCTACCACATGATCACCACCTACCCCGACTGCCATATGGGAGTGATGATGAACTGTGATAGAGGAGGCTGGAGGCGTTTCTGTTCCAGCCTCTGTAAATCAACCCCGGAATTAGGCGTATGGTATTAGATAGGTGGACAGATAGTTAGACAGGTGGATTCGTAGATAGATAGGTAAATAGACATATAAACCGCTAAACACATCATCCCACCACCCAGTAATATATTAGCCAACGAATTCCTTAGTGGTCTGGTGGTTGGATATAGGGAGGATCTCACTTTATCTCCTACCACCATCTTAACACGAGTCATTAAGGAGCAGGCCTGGTACTTTAAGTCATAAAGCACCATTAGAGAGAGAGTGTGTGTGTGTGTGTGTGTGTGTGTGTGTGTGTGTGTGTGTGTGTGCCATAATTATGTAAGAAGATACTGAGGTGCAGTGTGCGGACTAATTCGTTAAAAAAAGAAGTGTAACGAAACCACCATACAGTAAAAAAAAAAAAAATGACCAAAGTATGATAATGGGGTATAATGTGCAGAACAAATCGCCAAGGAAAATGTATTCCGAAATCCCATATTTAGAATGCGAGCATATGTTCTAAAAAGGGTGCCAAAGCCAAGTGTGGGAACTAATTTACTCACACTCATTACCAAATTAGAAGACGACGGAGGTGTAATGTGCATGAAAAATCAGCAAGGAAGAGGTGTTATGAGATCTCCGGCTTGGATTGCTACCCTATGTGTTGAAACAGGGCACCACAGCCAAGTGTGGGGACTAATCTACCCACACCCATCACTCTATTGACCGCGGTAGCACGCACTCGGCCACGCACCCTGTAATTAAGACGTGATTCATTTCCCCCCAACTAACCACACCGCTGACCGTCTCTGCCGCCATACCATAAGCATTCCAGGAATCCCCGCGGCCTCTTTGGATGATTAATTTCCCTCTTTCTCTCACATACAAAGGCGGGACAAAGGAGGAGGAATAAATAACTCAACTCTATCTCGCCCAAGAATCTTTACCAACACCAGACTCTCCTCCACGTCCTCCTCTTAGATCTGAATGACGCTTTGACTCATAAGTTTCGGAGATCATTAGGGATGTGAGTTGTAGCTTTCTCAGATCAATAGGGAGTTGGTTCGTAACTTCAGGAGATAATCAGGGAATCAGTTCGTAAGTTTCGAAGGTCATTAGTGATTTGGCACGTAAGTTTTCAAAATCATTAGGGATTTACTTCGTATTTTTCCAAGATCGTTAGGAATTCAGATCTTTAGTTACAAAGGCCATCAAGAAGTCGAGTCCAAAGTTTCTTAGATCATCAGGGTTTTAGTACTTGTGGCTGCACTCAGGACGAGGTGAAACATCCCTTCTTGGTGTATATGCGTATAGAAGTGCAGTGCGAAGTTTATGTGTCTTGAACTGTGTGCGAACTTAGATATGTACGTTAATATATGCAGACATAACTGTAAATAGATGCAAACATATGCACAAACCATTATGAAGCGACTTAATTATCTTCAAGCTAAAATGTATCACGATGCATAAGTGAAGATATACATAAAAGAACAGACGCAAACAGAAGCAGATGCAATACTGTAGAAGATTCATGTACAGTTCATCTCCGGATTATACACCTAGAAATTGCTTGCTTTAAAGTGAGCTCTTGTTTGACAGCATTTGATGACTTGCATGTGTCTTGTTTTACAGTTTAGATCGTACTTTCAAATGGACGATGCTCATACTGAGACAGTGTTTGTTGTTAGGATAAAGCAGTTTCCCTCGACTAATTGACGAAACACCAATGACAGAAACTGACTATATAGGTACTCTTTTTTTCCTCTAACTTGGCCCAGATGTTCGTCCATTTGCAGCTTATTTCACGTAACTTAGTTGTAGAAGAAAGCAACAGTACGACTCTACATCCTTTACGCACTTCGTGACTGACACCGTATTATAGGGTTAATATCCTGTTACAACTCGGTATGGAATTTTTTGGCCAAGTTAAAGTAAAAACAATATACTTTTTGTGCTTCTTCTTGCTCAGCATTACAGCGTAACCCTTGTGATTAATCCATCAGCAGATTCTGTATACAGCGTAGTTGTGATATGAAACAAGAACTAAACTAAGAAGTGAGTCATTTAGTCGCAAGAGAATACTGGACAGAAAAACAAAGGATGCGAATACCTCTCCAGCGGTCTACCGATACGTTACGGTATGTGTGTGTGTGTGTGTGTGTGTGTGTGTGTTTTGGAGGATGCTTTTTCTCAAATCTGAAACCCCTAGTTATTGCCTTATACTTAACCCTTCCACCAAGTTTGGTTCAAAGGAAATCAAACCCATTTTAGCTGACCCTGCAGTGTGGCCTTTGGTTAGACCTATGACTGATAAATTTCTAAATCGCATCCTTTTATTCCTGCCTAATCATCAGTCCTTCCACAAAGAAGGACCTAAATTACAAAAACATATACGGGGTAATCAACGAGATAAATGAGAGAAAAAATGCAAGGAAGAAGTGCTAGCGAGCTTTCTTAACCCATGAGAATAAAAACCTTCGCCATCCAAGTCGTGGTCCACAGAACCTACTAATGAATATATTACCATCCATTATTAGGCAGCGACACCCTGGCGGCCCCTAAAGTACCCCAATGAGTGTCGGGCCTCTTGATTAATTGCCTACTGGGATGAGGCTTGGCACGGTTGATGAAGTATACCCTGCAGCGCCTGGCCACTCCCCTGCACCTTACCATATGACCATATACACACACACCCCTGCACACCCTCCTACCCACCCCTGCAGCACCCTAGCCATTCCTCTGCACCTTACCCTTTGACCATATACACACACCTTTGCACATCCTCCTACCCTCCCCAGCAGCTCCTTGCCCACTCCTCTGCATCTTACACAGCCGACACTATTCTCACGGCTGTAACTACCGTGAGAATAGTTCCGGCCGTCACAGCTACCATATCACTTATTAGAGTGAATAATTCCGGTTTGATAACTCCGATCAGCAGATACAAAATTCTGTTATTCTTGTTTTAGGTAGAAATTAACGTGGACAGAACACTTCTTTCATTGTGGAGATAACATTGTGGCAACCCTGAGATGGAGTGAGAGAAAGGGGCAGAAGTAAAGCAACATGGAAAGGTGGGGTTCAGAGATCTGCTAAAGTTGGATGGAACAAATGTTGTACTCGGCTCGTTTTCATCTGACGGAACTTGATTCGTCGCACAACTTGAATATCAAGTTGTGTTTGCGTGAAATCCGATGAGCACCATTTATGAGGTACGAATGAGTCTCCTCGGTTACTAGCCAAATCAGCCGTTAAGTCTGACTACACTCAACCATCAAGTGAACTGTAAATGGACTACGAATCATTGTCAGCCAGTAACAAACCGACTATAGCAGCCAAGAAGTCAGAGTAGAGGAAAATGGGAGAGGTCTTCATCATTCATCGGACTCAGTCTCCATTGCTTGACCCAGATTTTCACCCTCTTTCAGCTTAGTTCACATAGCGTAGTGACAGAAAAAAAATAAAAGAGACAATGCAGTGGCTCTACATCCTTTCCATAGCACTTTTTCGTGACCATCACCATATTCCAGTGTTAATCTCTTGGTAGAAATCAGTATTGAAGATGGAGAGATGGCAAGTATACAGACCAAGTTAGAGTAAAAAGAGTACAGTAAATATCATAATAAAAGAATGACTACTTATATTTCTTACGGCTAAAAAAAAAAAAAAAATGCTCACAGTCCCACCTATATTCTCCTCACCTTATCCTGGCTTAGGATTTCCTCATTTTGCAGCTTATTTCACGTAGCTCAGTGGCAGAAAATGGCAAAATATCTACTCTACATCCTTTCCTAGGCACTTCTTCATGATTAGCAGCATATTTTATCGTTAGTCTATTGTTTCAGGTTAGCTTTAAAAGGAGAGATGGCAGTATTTGTCCAAATTAAAGTAAAAAGAGTATAGCTCTCTCTTCTTCGCTACTTCCTGAGATTCACATTCTCGATCTCACTGGAGACTTTATATGACTTTTTCTCGACGACGTATTATGATTACCGCCACCTACCTCTTTTAAGTCTGTTAGTTATATGTCTTTAGTGTCGAAGTCTTTTCCCTCAGGAACGTACTAGTTGATAATAAGGTAAAATACACAGAATAAGCTGCCCAGGAGGAGGTGTTACGAAGCCCTTATTACCATGCGTTGCGTGTGTGCTGTACGAGCGCGTTGGAATAGACATGCTAGTAACGAGCACGCCGGCACGTAAATATGTTAATCAGCTCCTTAATTGGGTGTCAGGTGAGAGGGAGGACAGGTGTGTGTGTGTGTGTGTGTGTGTGTGTGTGTGTGTGTGTGTGTGTG
>JAGKTI010012250.1:10959-24935 GCA_018397915.1 Birgus latro | reverse complement strand
ATAGGCATTCATGGGTGAATGCCTATCACCCGCCATCACTAAAAAAGTAGATCAGTAACCCTCTAGCAATCACAGCTTCGCCAAAATCGAACAAAAGTCTTAAGATTTTGCTGTTTACTTCTTCTAAATTTAATATCACGCTAATATTCATAAACCTGAAGTCAGAGGTATTATGTTGTCAAAAGTCATTGTGTACAACAAGCCTTGGAAGAATTTTTTACAGTTACCCTTTAAATAGGTGTTCTCTTCGTTGAAATTATAATAGAAAATGGTAAAAATAGAAGAAGTTATTTTTTTGTTTCAAAATCCTCTGGCAATTGGAGACATATCATTGCAAATCGCCAGAATTATTAACAAACAAACCATATATCCAGGAATACTGCCCACATAGTTTGGATACAGTTTGCCCACTTGATTTTGGGAGATTTTGGGAACACACACACACACACAGGCGTTTATATTTTTGACTCTCTAGGTGGGCATTAATAAAAGTAGAGACAGTAAGCATTCTCGTATATTACATCCTCAGACTGGTGACGTGGAGGTGGAGGTGGCTATAGTTTTTAAGTGTCTTGTGTGCTCTCAGCTGGAATACTGCTCACCCTTGTGGAGTGGATGTGGCGAGGCTGCACTAAAGCAACCTGACAAAATTTAAAACAAAGCTGTCAGAATTATCAATAACCCTGCTATTACAAATAAACTACCTCCCCTACAGGTAAGAAGGAATGTTGCCTCCCTTGCATTATTTTACAGATACCGGTACTTCTATGGCAAATGCTCAGACGAAGTTGCATCCATTATGCCACCTCTCCATGCCTTCCCATATGCTACGCGGGCATTTGGTAGCGCTCATGATTGGAATGTACACTGCCATATTGAAGAACCTCCGCCTATCAGAAATCTTTTATTCCCCGAACTGCATCTCTTTGAAACTCGCTTCCCCAGAGTTGTTTCCCCCTAAACTTGAACCTACAGCTGTTCAAGTCCAACTGTTACAGATGTTTTATGAATGGAGGACACCAGTAATCTGGTGTATGGAGTATTTATTTTTTTATTCATTTGTTTTTCCTTCCTCTGTTGTGTTACTGAAAAAAATAAATAAATAACATGCAGTAGAGAGGGGCACACAGAATGGAACAAAGGGGGAGACAGTACATGACCCGACCTGACATGACATGACATGACTTCACCTCACCTCGAGTGAACTGACACCCTAAGGCCTAAACCATAGCAAGGCTATACAAAGAATGCTAGTCTGGGAGGTACAGCTTTATAATTAATTTTGAGAACAATTTATCACATTTGAAACAGCCATAATTCATATTCACTTTCTTCTCATACAATATGTGTCAAAAATTTATCAGGAATCACTTACATTCCTTTTATCGAAGCTTTTGATATTGCTAGAATTATAGAACCTGCCCAATCAATGTGGTAATCACTGGATGCTTTGTGTTGAAATAAGCCTCTACTGTGTTGGGCTGTCTTTACACTACTTCTTTTTTATAACGTAAGGAAGAAGGAACTAAAGGCTGTAAGCCGCAAAACTGTTCACCCAGAGAAAAAATAAAAACAAGATAACAGGACCAAATTCAAGATCTGTTCATTTTGAGATGCCTGAACACAGTGCATTTAAGAGTGGTCATACACACTAGGAAATAGAGACAGAGGAAGTCAGTTTCACAGCTGACCTTTTGCATGCATGAAGGACTGGTAGTAACGCTTAACTCTTGCATTAGATAGCTGGACAGAAAAGGAGTGAGTGTTTGTTGCTAAATGGGTACAATGTACCAGCTGTAGTTGTGGAAGGATGTACACAGTTCAGAGGAACAATGACTGTTGAAGTAGTGACAGGAAAGAGATAAAGATCCAATGGTGCGGCGAGGAAACAGAGTTTGAAGAGGGTTGGTGAAAGGAGGATAGTTAATGAGATGAAATGCCCCTGACTACACACTGTTGAGAAGGACTGTATGTGGGGAGCCTTCCCACACATGAGAGTTGTACTCTACACAGAGGCAAACAAAGCCCCTATATAAAATCAATTAATATGCAGGGGCAAAGAGGGCACGGAATCAGCTTACCACACCTTATCTCTTGGAAACAGGTTTTACAAGAGAGGCAATATGATCTTAACAAAATAAATCCTATGAGAATAAGACCCCAAGTATGTTCAAAGATGATGCAGGATTGAATTGAATGTTGTTATAATCAGGGGTAGGACCATAGAATTTTTGCTTCTACAACCATATCATTATTAGCTACAGCAAGTTCGGATGAGTGGATGGATTCGTGGGGTGGGTGTGCAGGGTTAAGTGGATGGATGGATATAGAGGAGCAGGGTGGTTGGGAGGGTGGGTGTGGTGGTGCAGGGTGGGTGGGCTGGGTCAGATTTGGCAGTATGAATGGGTGGGCAGGATGGGTGGGTGAGTGTGGGTGAATGAGTGGGCAGGGTGAGATAGATTAGGGGAGGCGGTAGCTCGATCGGTAGAGAGTTAGCTTGCGGTCCCGAGGGACCCAGGTTCGAATCCTCGCTGGGGCAGGGAACAGTTTAAGGATTTGAATTTCATTAAATCAGGCTTTACTGATCTACCAGAAGACCCGCCGACATGTCGTAAAAATAACCCCGCTAATACCAATACACCAGTCCTGTATGAGACAGCCCTAGCATGTAGTCAATATGGATGGTGGGTGTTAGCGCCGAAGTGGTGACATGTAGAGGTGTATGGTATGTAGGAGGACGGCTGGGCCTTGATAGCAGGCTGTAAAGCCTATGCCCAGAGTCGGACACATAAAAAAAAAAAAATAAAAAAAAGATGATGGGTGGCTGGATCTGTAGGGTAGGTGAGTGGGTGGGTGGGTGCCAAAGGTTCGTTGGTGGGTTGGTGGCTCGTGGGAAAATAGGTCCATCGTAGGAATAGGCCCATGGGGAATATATTCCTGGGGATATGGGCCCGAGGAGGATCATAGGTTCAACAGATAAAATTGGAAACCGGGGATGTTCTCCCACAGGGGAAGTGGCCACCCAGGGTCCCAAGCAATGCCAGTATATACGATCATGGGATTTTACCAGGGCAACGTCTAGTGCCCAAGCTAGTTTTTAATGTTTTCTGCTTGCCAGTGAGAATTTTACCCTCATGACTTTACTGTGCTTGAAAGAATTTAATCATTTTAAGGGTTCATTGTACTTTAAATGAATAATTGCAGAGCACATTTATTAAGCATGTATTTTAAGATTATATAAGGAAAAATGAAACAAAAGCATTTGGGAGCCGAATGCTAATCGCCACCGAAATGTGCAGTTGGCTAACATACAAGCTACCAACAAATCAAATTTGAAGAAAATCCGCAAAACACTACAAAAAGCCGATCCATATTAAAAATTAACCAAAACCATTCAGGGTCGAATGCTACTCGCCAGCCAAATATATTGCTGACCAAGGTACAAGCTACCTGCAAACCAGTTTGAAGAAAATTTCCAAAACTCTACGGAATTCAGTCACCGAGTTTCACAAAAGACAACGCACATTAAACTAGAAAGCACCAAGAGAATGCACACCTCCGCCCATGCCATTGCCATTAAAAAGGATCCGGATCCGAATCCGTGGAGACAGGATCCGGAACCGGATCCAGATCGGCCCCAAAATTTATTCAACTCTCTCTGGGCCCATGACCCACACTTCCACAAAATTTCATTGAAATTCATTGAGAACTTTTGGAGATATTGTGCGGTTGGATCGGATCCGCCCCAAAATTTAATTACTTTTTCCTTGGCCCATGGCCCACCCTTTCACAAAATTTAAATTCTTTGATAACTTTTTGAGATATCGTCTGTACAAACGCACAGACAGACAGACAAACATAGGTGAATACATAACCTCTTTCAATTTCGTTGGCAAAGGTAAAAATATATGAGTGCTGGCATTTGTTCATCTTTGATCCTCACCAAAAGTATTAGGCTTCTGCACATCCACAGTGTTGCTATTTCCTGAAGGTTTGGTGCAAACTCGTCCACAAGTTTTTCGAGATATATTTGCAACAGATACATGCACACAGACACAGACACAGACACACACCGACAACAACTATACTGCCTTGCGGTATAAATACATGACGGCTGGCATTCAGTCGTCTTTTATCAAAGCCTTACCAAAAGTAATTGGCTTCTGCACATCCACATAATCGCTATTTCCTTAAAGTTTGGTGAAACTTCGTCCACTTTCCAAGATATTTTGACAAAACACACACACACACACACACACACACACACACACACACACACACACACACACACACACACACACAAATTATATCGCCTCGCTCTGCTAAAGGTAGGTGATAACTACAGTACAAGGAGTGTGCATGTTCTGAGATCATATGTTCATGGTGTTATACTCGTTTATTCAAGTTTCACAGGTGCAAACTAGGAAGCACTCAGAAAGAGCATACCTCCGCCAATGTCAATGCCATTACAAAGGATTCGGATCCCGATCGTATCCGGATCAGGATCCGCCCCAATATTTAATCAGTTTTTTCTTGGCTCATGGCCCTGCCATCTACAAAACTTCATTGAAATTTACTGAGAACTTTTGCAGATATTGTGCGGGATTCTCCGAATCCGCCCCAAAATTGAATTACTTTTTCCTTGGCCCATGGCCCACCCTTCCACAAAATTTCATTGAAATTCATTGAGAACTTTTTGAGATATATATCGTCTGGACAGACATAGGTGAATACATAACCTTCAACTTCGTTGGCAGAGGAAAATATTATCTCGAGCAGACATTACTTCTACAGAACATTTTATTATCAGCCATCTGCATAAACAACATCATCATCATCATCATCATCATAACAATAATAATAATAATAATAATAATAACAACAACTAGAGGCCCCCCAAGGAGGGAATCACACCAGCCGAGAGCCGATACATACATAGCGCTGCTCGGAATATGACCTTGATCTTGACCTACATTCATCAATTTCGAACTCGTAAGAGATCTTCATCCCTACTACACACCTGTAAGATTTTGTGATGATACCTTGAGAGGTTGTTGAGTTATTGCGCTAACAGACTCACAGACAGGCAGACAAACTGAAAACAATACTCATAGGAGATTTTATCCCTACTACACAGCTTTAAAATTTTGTGATGATATCTTGAGCAGTTGCGAAGTTATCGTGCTAACAGACACACAGACCTTGACCTACTTTCGCCAATTTGAACTCGAGATCGATATTTTTTTTTCTGCTACACACCTGCAAAAATTTATGATGGTATCTTGAGTGGCTGCAAAGTTATCTTGCTAACAGACAAACAGACATACACACAGGCAGACAAACTGAAAACCCGCGCTCCCGCCAACTGGTCTGATGGGCAAACATTTTAATTTGCCCTGTGCCCTTGACCTTCGACCAACTGCTCTCAAAATGGATTTCCTTTATCCTTGCGCTACCCTGAACCCTCCCTCAAAGTTTGATCTAAATCAGATCGAGACAGTGTAAGTTAACTTTGTTATGTCCTTGATCTTTGACCATTTCCTGTGACCTTCACCTTAATTGTTTTCAAAACCAACTTCTTTTATTCTCGCCTCTCTAAACCATTCCACAAAGTATGATCTAAATCTGATAAAAATTGGTAAAGTTAATACTGCCGTGTGACCCTGACCTTTGACCTACTATTCTCAAAAGCTATAAATAATGCCCTTGACTAGCCCCATCCCGTCCACCAACTTGGTCCAAATCAGAAGAGAAGTGTCTTAGTCATATGTTTGAAGAAAAGTACACAGGTCAAACTTTTCTCTTGCCCAGTCACTTATACCTTTAATTCCCCTAAAAATTAACTCTCTTCTTTCTTGCCTTTAACTTCAGCCCTTTCACACAGTTTGTTCTAAACTGGACCCGAACTGTTTAACTTACCTTTGTTCTTCCCCTGTGACCTTGCCATTTGACTGATTGTTTTCAAAATCGAATTCCTTGATTCTCACCTCACTCTGAACATTTCCACAAACGTTGATATTAAAAAAAGAGAAAGAAGAAATACGCTGACCTTGCCATGTAATACTGACTTTTAACTTATTCTTCAAGGAAGAGTGGTAAAAAAAAATAGATTTAAAGTGTCTTCTCACCCTGCCCTAGAGTGGGAAAGGAGGTCCGGATGATGATGATGATAATGATGATGATAGTTATTGTGTCCGAACATAGGCACAAGGGTCGAAATTTTCCTTTGCTCCGTGACCTTGATCTTTGAGTAGTTGTTCTTAAAACTTTGTTGTTGATCTAACCTTGAACCTCCCATCAGGTTTGATTTTAATTGGATAAATACTGCTTAATCTGATTTTACTTGGTCAATCTTTGACCTAGCCCTGTGACCTTGATCTTTGAGGTATTGTTCTCAAAACAATAGGTCTGCTCCTTCCTAACCCTTAACCCTTCCACCAAGTGTGGTTAATAGCAGATGAAAACTTTTATTTAATTTGTTAAAGCACAGACACTTGTGCACTTTGAGTAAAACATGGTTCGGGCCGTACTGAGGACATACATAATAATAATAATTAATCATAAGCTTCTCTATGACGTAACTGTCAATGACTCCGCTTACCACGAGTGACGTCATGAAGCGCCGCGCCATGACTGGTCGACTCCTTACCATGAAAAAATAAATAAATAAATAAGCCACAGCTCACTAATATGCTCCCTGGTGTCCTGACTCTACTTCCAAATTCTCTCCCTCTCTCGTGCTCTCTCTCTCTCTCTCTCTCGCGCCCTCCCGCTCTCCCTGTATGGCCCTTTGCTCTCCCNAAATAAAAATAAAAAAAACCCACAACACACACATATACTCTCTCGTCTCCTCTCTCTCCCTCCACACTCTCTCTCTCTCTCTCTCTCTCTCTCTCTCTCTCTCTCTCTCTCTCTCTCTCTCTCTCCTGCTCAGTCGTTTGACCTCAGACCTGCTCAGGTGAAGATGTACTGTACTGTACAGTACATCCACCGCTCTTCCCAAGGCCCTTTTAAGGTGGCGACTGCCCAACGAAGTTCATGCTCCTCCTACATAAAGGAGTTCACCAGAGACTTCGTGGTGAAACAACAGGAGTATATGTTTTGTCTGTATTGCGAGTTAGCCTAATTTAGAAATTTGGGGGAAAATAAGGCGATAAACATGTTATATGACAGGTGAAAAGGGTGGGGAAATGAGGCTGGAATGGTGAAAGGTAAGGGGGTGCAAGGCTAAGATAAGAATCATTACTTGGAGTGTAACTGTGAGGAACAGCTTTCAGGTACTAGAAGTTAGAGCACAGGATGAGATTCATTAAATTAGGCATCATTAGAAGGAGTTTTGTGCTAAGGGTTCTAGGAGGAAGTGTTTTTGCTTTCCTGGATGTAAGATACAGGACATGACTGAGAGAGTTGATGACTCAGCAGCACCTCAGAGGACTGTATTTGCTACTGTAGAAGGAACTAATAATGTAGTTTCCGACAGGTCATAGAAGATGCTTAGGAAGTATAAGGACACCAACAGGAAGTTCAAGAAAAGCCATAGGAAGCTAAGTTATATGTGGTCTATTGCCAAAATCTGACACTGCTTGTGTGATTCTCAGTAGAATGACAGGAGTCAATAGTAGGCTAGCAGGCCTGTGTAGAAAGGTTGCTGTGACGTCTGTTGATGTTTGGGACAATTTTAGTCATGACAGGAGGTATGTATGGTAGAGGAAGCCTTCACATCATCAACAGGGTAGGAAAAGCCAGGTTAGGTGAAGTTTTAGATAACAGAGTTTAGCATGCTTTAGGTAGTAATAGAGACGTTAACAATCCAATCCCTGAGGCTAATGGTGGTACGAGACGTGAGGTGAGATCAGGTCACCTGGCGAGTCAGTAGATCTGACCTCACCTCAGGTACAAGCAGACCATAAGGGATTTCTAGGGAGGGAGGGAGCGTCAAATAAGTGGCTCCCACGAGTCGTCATCTCGACTGAGGATTTAAATGATTAAACGGGGCCAACTTCAGTGTCTCACAGCCCTGCAAGATGCATCAGTGCTACGAATATTATATACTGTACTGAGAGAACTATTATTTCAAAGCAAAACTACTTAATTACTTATGCAGCTGCTGAAAATTCTGGCATATTTATGATTACAGAATCATGGTTAACTCCTCGTGGCAAGCACCTTACTGGAAAAGTATTGATAAAAAACTGTTACATATATGAAAAGCTACGACTGCACAAAACCGCCGGAGAAGTTCTAATATATTCTAAACTCCACAAAAATTAACTAAAGATCAGTAAACTGGATTTTGAAACATAGTATATGATTCTATGTATGTCGAAATTTTTACCAAGAATAACAAACCCAATTTTTTCGGTCTAGTAAACAGACTACCGAAGTTAGAGTGGGAAAACGATAAATTACTGGACAACCAAATAAAAGCAATCATAGAAAACAAGGATGGTGTTATTTGGGGGGACTTTAATATTCCTAATATTCACTGGAAAAATTCATATGCCTACAAAGAAAGGCATATAGGTTGTCACAGTTTATAGACGAAACGTTTTCAAGTTACGCAGTTAATACACCGAAGCTTGGTAATACTATACTCGACCTTGCCCTAACAACAGTGATCTAATAATTTTGTGTGGTGTTGGCGAAATTTTTAGTAAGAGCCATCATAGTGTCATCAGACTTTAACATAAACTGTAAGACCAGCAGAAATAGCCTTCTAGTTCCTAACTTTAAACTAACTTCGATAATATGAGAAACAAAAATTGCTAACACCAACTGGATATGTTTCTACACGTGGGTAACACGGAAAAAAAAAAATGGGATTTAATCAATACTCGATTGGTGCCTATCGAAAGAAAAAATTACCGAGGATTACCCGCAGAAATAATCAAACTAATACGGCAGCCTAGATGTCGAACAATATTGACGCTATCATCGGTCGCAAGAGAACTTATAAAAAATATAAACGTACAAGAAATCCCGATGGCAGTACCGAATATTTCAAAACACACCGGCATTGTATGAAAATTATCAGGAAAATTAAACGAAATCATGAGACAAAAATTTCTCGTGAAACAAGACCAAACCCTAAGAGATTTTTTCCATTATGAAAGGAGCAAGAATATGTAAATGGTAGCACAGGCTCTGTATTAAACTCGGATAATAATGTTGTCCATGCAGCGAAAGTACAGCAACAACACTGAACATCCTTCCACAGTGTTTTCACAGAAGAAAATTACGAAAACATTCCTCTCCCACAATTGGTTTTCTCAGGACCAGATGATAAATTATCAGTCGATGATGTAACAGGGCATGATGTATTGAACTATATTCAGAAAAACGACCCCAATCAACGGGCCAGACCGGTTACCTCCTCGCATGTGCAGTGAATGTTCCAGTTAACATTTCCTTTAACTAAAATATTCAGTAAATCATTGACTTAATATAGAGTACCTAATCAATGGAAGCTTGCTAACATATCACCTCTCTTTAAAAATGGCGATGAAAAACGCACAACAAATTACCGTACAGTTAGTTTTACGTCAGTACCATTTTTTTTTTTAAGAAAAAAATTGTTAGAGATAAGATTACCT
This sequence comes from Birgus latro, assembly GCA_018397915.1. Taxonomy (NCBI): domain Eukaryota; kingdom Metazoa; phylum Arthropoda; class Malacostraca; order Decapoda; family Coenobitidae; genus Birgus; species Birgus latro. The sequence goes on along the minus strand of JAGKTI010012250.1, from coordinate 15,342 downwards.
TATCCTTAACAAGCACATCTTACATCAGATGATCAGAATGGGTTTCGTATTAATATATCATGTATTACAAATCTGCCTGAATTATTTGCAATCATGTACAATAACTGGGACGCAAAAATTCCGTCGAATGTCGTCTACCTAGTTTTCCAGAAAGCGTTTTACAGGGTCCCCATCCCAGACTAATAGAAAAACTAATAGCCCACGACCTCTCTACCAAATTATCTTGATGGACTGGTGATTAGTTAACGAATAGCAGGCAACGAATAGCGATAAAGGTGAATCATCAGACTGAGTACAGGTAATAAGTAGGGTTCTCCCAAGGGTCAGTTCTAGCTTTTTTTCTTTCTTTTTTTCACTATATCAGTGAGCTAGAAAATGGTCTCGTTTCCAAAGTAGCAAATGCAGATAAAACCAAGACTGGACGCAAACTAATTACGAAAGCGGACTGTGAATGTATACAAAACGACTCGGAAAAATTTATAAAAGGGAGTGAAAAATGGAAGTGGAGATGGGACTGCTGAGGAACGTATGTGAAGTATAGAGAGTGGACAGCATACGGAGTAATGTGATTCGTGAAAGATGTGGAGTGAGGAAGTCTATGGACACCAGAATCGAAGAAAGTGTACTGGGATAGTATGGTCATGTGGAGAGAATGGATAACAATAGAGTGGTGAAAAAGGTATATCTGAGCAAATCTGAAGGAGGGAGGAGGCGGGGTAGGCCAAGGAGAAGGTGAAGGGATATGATGCATGAATGTGTGAGGAAGAGAGGTTTGGAAGTCGGTGAGACAGGAGACTGACAAGACATTAAGCTGGCTGGACGAATATTGTGAAGAGAAGCGCATGGTCAGGGATGTGGCAACCCTTTTTATCGTGACAGCATCCGGACTGACTCTATCGGATACGTTTATGTGAAGCTACAAAATGTGGCTAATGTTTTTGGCGTATCAGATAGAGCCAGGATTCCGGGAGCTTGAATAGTGAGTGAATGGAAGCTTGGCCAACTGGACTGGGCAAATCTGGGCTGTCTGGACTTTGCTACTCCTCACCCTGCCCTAGAGTGGAAAAGGAGGTCCGGATGATGATGATGATGATGATGATGATAATGATGATATTTAACACAGATAAATGTAAGGTAATGATGCACTTTGACGACAGAAGCAAAAAACATGAATACAGCATGTTCGATACGCTACTGTCGGAAATAACGGACGAGAAAGATTAAGAAGCTACTATCGATAACATCAGAGACTACAAACATTGTATAGCAGCCAGTAACAAGGCAAGTAAAATCCTCGGTTTCATTGCATGGAACTTCGACCATAAAACACCCGATTTATTCTCTAAACTTTCATACGTCATCTGTCAGGCCACACATAGAATATTGTGTACAGCACTATTCCCTGAACCTTATCATCTATGAGGATAAACTCAAGACAGTGCAACGTAGTCACAAAAATGAGAAAGTAACCCTACAAAGAACGACTAAAGAAACATACACTCTCTCTCTCTCTTTCATCCTTTCCTCATTTCCGTCTCCTCCTCTTCTTCACATTCCTCTTTTCTCTACTCTTCCTGTCCCTTTCTCCTGTCTTTTTCTCTGTTAACCACTTCTTTAATTTTTCTCTCCATTTCTCCATAACCCTCTAATATCCTTTATTATCTTCATTTCCCCTCTATTCATCTTTCCATCACTCCTCTCCTTCACTCCTTTCCTTCACTACTCTTTTCTACTTCTCTTTGCTATCCATTCCTCCACTCCCACCCTCCTCTTCCACTCCTCTCCTTTCTTTCTCCTTCTTCTCACTATTACTTCTATCCTGCTTAGTACTCCTTCCTTGCCTTTTTTTTTTTTCCTCCTCTTCTCGCCATTTTTTTTTTCAATGCAAGGAAGAAGGAACCAAAGGCCATGGCCCCGCATACCGTTCCTTCCAAGAAAAAACAAAAACAATATGAGTCAAATTCAAGATCCGTTCATTTCGAGATGCCTGGACACACTGCGTTTGAAAGACTGGAGATTATAGGAAGTAGGGAATACAGACAGAGGGAGACAGTTCCAGAGCTGACCAGTTGCATAAAGGAAGGACTAGGAGTAACGGTTAACTCTTGCATTAGAGAGTTGGACAGAAAAGGGATGAGAGTTTGTTGCTAGACGGGTGCTACGTGCCCGTCGTAGAGGTGGAGGGATGCAAGCAGACAGCTCAGAGGAACAGTGACCGTTGAAGTAGCGATAGAAAGAGATAAAGATGCAACAGTGCGGCTAAGAGACAGAGGTTGAAGAATCAGTTAGAGGAGGAGAGTTAATGAGACGAAAAGCCTTTGACTCCACCCTATTGAGAAGAGCTGCATGTGTGAAGCCTCCCCACACATGAGAGTTGTACTCCATACACGGGCGAATAAAACCCGTGTACAAAGTCAACAGCTGTGCAGGGGTAAAGAAAGTTCGGAGTCGGCTTAGCACACCTAATCTCTTTGAAGCAGATTTCACAAGAGATGTAATATGTTCTTTCCAAGACAAATCCCGAGTGAAAGAAACCCTAAGCATATTCAAGGATGATGCAGGACTGAGCTGGACATTATTAAACATTAGTGGGTAATCCTATGGAAGATTTTGCCGGGCTGATAGGTGTAAGAACTGAGTCTTTGATGCATTAAAAACAACAAGGTTATTTTTACCCCAATTAGAGATACGAGCCAAGTCAGACATTAAGTGTGCCATAGCTTCATCCCTTGTTTGTTGAAGTAACTGCTGAGATGGACGTTGCAGGAACCGAATGGAAAGGTGAAGGGTGGAATCATCAGCGTATGAGTGAATAGGGTTAGATGTACAGCTTAAAAGGTCATTGTTGAATAAAAGGAAGAGAGTTGGTGATAGGACGGAGCCCTGAGGAACACCACTGTTGATAGATCTAGGAGAAGAACGATGGCCGTCTACAACAGCGGCTATTGAACGATTAGAAAGGAAGCTAGAGATGAAGGCACAGATAAAAGGATAGAAACCGTAAAAGGGCAGTTTGGAAATTAAAGATTTATGCCAGCCTCGATCAAAAGCCTTTGACATGTCAAGTGCAATGGCAAAGCTTTCGCCAAAGTCCCGAAAGGAGGATGACCAGGAGTCTGAAAGGTAGGTGAGAAGATCGCCAGTGGAGCATCCCTGACGGAACCCATACTGACGATCAGGGAGAAGATTGTGACAGAAAAGATGCTTTAAGATTTTTCTGTTAAGATTTGACTCAAAAACTTTTGAGACACAGGATGTTAAAGCAATTAGACAATAGTTAGAGGGTTGGGAATGGTCACCCTTTTTTGGGACTGGCTGAATGAGAGCAAACTTCCAGCAAGAAGGAAAGGTACAAGTTGATAGACAAAGGCGAAAGAGTTTACCTAGGCAGGGTGTAAGCACAGAAGCACAGTTTTTGAGGACAACAGGAGGGACTCCATCAGGCCCATATGCCTTGTCAGTATTGAGACCAGTGATGGCAGAAAATACATCAACGGAAGAAATTTTAATGTCAGTCATGAGGAAGTCAGAGGGGGAATGTGATGGATGAACAGCACCGAATCGTCTAAGGTGGAATTGGAGGAGAAAGTCTGAGCAAAGAGATCTGCTTTTTCAGTAGAAGAAATAGCTACAGAGCCATTTAATAACCAGGTGCGGAAGGATACCATTTTGATATTCTCCCTCCACAGAAATGACGTCAGCTGCGGCAATCACCCACAGAATAACGTAAGAGTTCGGACGTGCAGTGCTTAACTTGCCTAACAGCAGAATGTGTTACGTACAGGTCAAGAGAATCGCCATCATCGGTAGGAACAGCATCACATAATCGTCTTAACGAAGTTACGATGTACACATGTGGTGCGGGGATCCAAAACAAAATTCTTTTATCTCTATTTGGGCATACTTCAAAAAAAAAGTAGACACTTTGATCCTGCGACGGTGTATATTAAATTCCAGACACCGAATATTATTTCCCACGACCCAAGTAACGAAGCCACGAGTCGAGGAAAACTAAGTTGACGCTCAGTCTACCTGCCCCCGATTTCTACCAAAATCCCCTTCGAAACATCGAACTGAGTCACTGAACCAGCTTTCTTTGAACAGTGGACAAAATCAGGGCCACCAGAATGGTTCCACGGCCTCAGAAGCCCTCATTTCAGCAGCTCGATCCCAGAATGCAGTGGCTCAATCAACAGTTCCTCCCTCTTAAGCAGCGACGTGTCCAGCACTGATAAGGAAAACAGGGAAAGCACGTGGTGCCGTGAAGATTCCATTCTCTCCTCTCGTGATCTAACCTCGCCTCGAGTATGCAGAGTTGCTGCACTCTCAGGCAAACAGGAAATAAGCAATCGCCTGATCAGGACGTTATTTCCTGGTACCAAC
>JAGKTI010012248.1:0-24938 GCA_018397915.1 Birgus latro | reverse complement strand
ATAAATTAAGATGACTATCCAATACTGGATTTAACAATCCATATTCCTCCTAATAAGTATGTTATACTGAGGGTTTACTGTAGTACTACATCTAATAGTTAGGATGCTGAACCAGAGTAATGAAGTAAAATACAAGAAACAGGAAGTCTCATTTGTTTCTGACTGTAGAGAAGCTATAATGCCACTCACTTGTACTTCATTTTAGCATCACACTTATATCTCTGAGGACTGCGGTCCACCAACACAAACACTGCTTGTGTCCGATCTGTTACTGTCTGCGCTAGCCAGTGTGTCATCTGTCCTGCCAGATGGTGCCAAAGAAAAGAAAAGAATTATCATTCTGTAAACCTGTACATCAAAGTTAGTAATGGAAAACCTGTATTGTCTTTTTTTTTTTTTTAAGTATACACTATTAGCATAGCACAGCATAGCATAGTATAGTATAGTATAGTATAGTATAGTATAATATAGTACAGTATAGTATATTATATTATAGTACTGTACAGTATAATATAGTACTGTACTGGCAAGAAGTGAAGGTAAGGCAAATGACAACAGGTACCTCTACCTGCAATACTGTACCTGTGCCTCTTGCAAGTCCTCCCACAAAGCATCCCACCGGTGAATAAGTTACAGATGAATGAAATATATTTTGGAAACAGGGAAACAACTGCAAGCATTCTCTTATTTACCCACAATATACCTTGCCATGAATAACAAGTCATAACTAATCTGTTCAATACAGCGACAACTTTATTACCCTATTCCGGCAACTGTCAGGTGAGAACACCCGAATTGACGAGGTTAGATGTAAGTTTTAGTCAGACTCAATCAAAACAATGACTCATTTTATTCTTGCTACAGCCAAATGACTTTATTTAGCTAAGCAGAGACCCCCTGAAGTGAAGGAATCAACTTACATGCATATTACATTCTTTAAGAGATTCTCCTTCTTACCTCAGGCCTCCAACTTGCAATCAATTTTACTCTTCTGCTCCCTCATCATAAGTGTAATTTTAACATAAACACACATACATATGTCATAATCTCTTCTTATACATACACAACTTTCTCTTTTGCCTCTCTACTTCCTCATTTCCAATGCTCCCCAACCACTAACTTTCTTCTTTGCATCTACTCCTCTTACCTCCCCCACCTCAAGCATTTGCCACATTATCACTAAACTTTCTCCTCTGCATCTATTCCTCCACTTACTTCCTCACCCCAAGCATTTGCCTCAATATCATTTTTTTTTCCCCTCACCACAGCCCTTCTTACATGCTTCTTTCATTTTGTTTTGTTTCGTTTTTGAAGGCTCCAACATGCTTGCATGCGTCGGTCTTGGTCACCTAATGGCGGCTCTCTATGCTGCTCGATCATTGGCAGCCTCCCTGTTCAGTCCCTTAACCCTTAAGTCACACTTAATGACCTCGTCCCATGTCTTTCTCGGTCTACCCCTCCCCCATTATTAACACTTCTCACCCTCTGTACCCAATTATCATCCCCCATCCTCTCCATTGTCCAAACCACCTCAGCCTACCTCTCCTCATCACAACACCAATACACTCCAGTCCCATTCTATCTCTCAACTCTTCCATCGTAAACCCAGCCCCCCCAGGCCTTGCACGCAGGGACGCACTGCACATCCACCTAATCATTGTCATTTCTGTATGTTTAAACCTGCGAATACCCTCTTCCTTTACTGCACAGGTCTCACTACCACACAGCATCACACTCTTAACACATGCTGCATACAAAGACCCCTTAGCATGTAAGGAGAATCCTCTCAATGTCAGGAGAGGCAACAGCTCTCTGAACTTCTTCCATCCACTTCTCACCCTAGCAACCGAGCTAACTCCAGCCCCACCTCCGGCACATAACATGTCTCCCAAATAACAAAACTCCTCCACACACTCAAGAGACTCACCAGCAAGTTCAACCAACACGCAGCACACATGAAATGAGCATTATCTCGCAGTCTACATCTAATACCACTACATCTCTTGTGCACCCACTTATCACAAACACTACACAAAATGAAATTACTTCCCACACCTTTTTGGCAAACTGCACATGGCCACTATCCCTCTCCTCTGATTGTACCGCCACCAACCCTACATATCATCACTTTTGTTTTATCTGCATTTACCCTTGAGCCCTTGTGCCCCATACCATCTCTCCACTTCTTAAATCTTTCACTTTGTTAATTTCACCTGCATCAAACCTACCTACAGCTAGATCTCTACACTAGATTCTTTTTCATCTCTTTCAGTAATTTTTCCACTTTTACCTTCCATCTTCTCCATGCATCTGACTCTGGGTACAATGTTCTCTAAGGTCCAGCAGTCCTCCAATATGCCTCACACATTCACATATCACCATTTCAGAACTAATACCCACCACCCATACTGAACTCATACCAGGTGTTTTTGCTATATGTTGGTGGGTTTTGTGAAAAGTCATTAAAGTTTATCTTAATGAAATTCAAATCATCAAACTGTTCCCTGTCCCTGCAAGTAATTGAATTTGCATCCTGTCACACAACAGGTCACCTCAACCACTTACTAATTTTACCCTGCCCTTAGCATGGTATCATGGCATAATGAGAAACACGAGTTCTCTCTTCCTCCTTCCACTTACAGTATACCTGTAACCAACTTCTGTTCCAAAAAGTAAGGACAGCAGACCCTCCCTATAGTGGACTAATTGGAAACCATTAAATCCAATGGTCCCTCCATGAGGTGGGATTTCAAGCACATGTTTGAAAATTGAGTACAATAGCATATTCCAGTACTAACAATGAAAAATGTACCCATAATTTCACTTTTGCACATCCTTGTCATTACACTGCTTCACGACAGTATTGCAATGCACTGCGCCCCATTTAATGCACACTGTTCATTACAGCTGACGAAAGTCTGGTGACTTTGTAGTGTCTGTTAAATCCAACACTGTATCCAGTCTATTAAGGTACATTAAATGACGGTCTACTGAATATTACATTACGCTTTTCCCTCACAAACACCCACTGATGGGTTGTCATTCTTATTCATTCATGACACGCATTTATATTCTTCCATTTTTTTTTTTCCCACCAACTATAGCATTCAAGATAAGTACTGTATTATCTTATCACCTTGGCCAAATAAAACTGAACAAGTTTTTATGCCTGTGTACAATTTCCCACTTTCTTAATCACTGGGTGAAGTAACCACCACATATGCACTCTGAACACCACAGAAGTATCCACAAATGTATTCTACTTAATTTTTAACTAAATAATTTTTCATCCACTCCTCCTTTAACCCCTACACTGCGGGGCTGTCGGAGGAACGCCGTGTCATTCCCGCGGGGATATTCGCGCTCCGACTGACTTTTTAAAAATATTTGCCAAAAATCAGTTATTAGTCATAGAATACAGTACTATAATTACATACGCATATGGCACATACCTTCAGCATTCTCTTGGGATGTTTTTTTAGCACTCGTCAACTACCGTAGGACTTGTGGAGACTTCTGAAGTTGGGTAACTAAGTCTCTACTTTACACTTCCCGACATCCCCTAATCTGAATACCACTGCCAGATATTATCACTAGAAACACTATTCAATGATTTCCAAGTAGTTTGGAATCCATACTAAAAAAAAAAAAAACACTGTGAAAGCAATGTAAAATACGAGCGAACGAGCCTCCCACTCACGCTAATTCGCCGCTGGTATTCTGTCATTTCTACTCGTATACACACTCACACTTTATTAATTCTAGTACTTTATTACACTTATATATATCTACAGTCCTTTACCGCTTCCCACACGATGTTTAGTAGGGGTAGAGGCCACAGGGCCTTTTATAATAGGCGCAAAAGCGGCAGAAATGGAGGAGCGTCATTTCACCGTGAAACACGAGAGCTAACTGAGCTAACTGACTGCATATCGGTAGCCAAGAGCTGAAAATGACAGCTGCTAATGTACAGTATATGCTAAGAAATAAGTCATAGGAAATCTAGACAATACATAATGAATTAGGTAGTTCCAGGTGAATATAAATATCACTCAGGTTTCTCCCTTCCTTTCTTATATACATTTATATTACGAGAGTAGCTCATATGGCTTATTTCACGGGGAAAAAAAGCAGGGGAAATTAGGAACGAGTGCAGGTTGGATGTTGCCATGATAATTAGCCAATTCCAGGTGTATGGCACTATCAATTACCTTATTTTATATATATATATATATATTATTTTGTATAAGAATAGGGCATAGGTCTCATTTCAATGGATGAAAACAGTGGAAAAATCCAGGGAAGATTTACTTAGCGCAGAGCGGCTGGCCAGACGACACGAGTGGGTAATGGAGGGGAGGGAGGGGAGTCTAGAATGGGGGAAAATGGCTAAATTGTCAACAATGGATGGGAGTACTGATAACATTAGCAGCTCTGACTACTGTTGGACATTGGCAGTGCTGATAGATGATACAAGTCACCACCTGAAAGCCCGGGGGAACTAAAGATAACACAGAGTCACTCAAGTGACGCCACACGGTATGATCCATTGCACCCGACCGTCGCGGAAGTGACGACCCGCGGTTAAGGGGTTAACCTTTCCATTTCTCATTTAACTGCACCAAATCCTCGGCTATCACTCCTAATTGGTGCCGCTATGACTGCGCTATAGCCGAAAACGCAATAGCCGAAGTGAAGAACTTATGGTAATAATTCTAATTGGTGCCATGACCTCAATATTTACCCCTAAGATACCCCTTTTGTACCACATCATAACATATTATAGTAAAAAAATTAGCATACTGTACAGACTTTATCGGAGTGCTCCACTGTTTATAAATAAAGAAGATTCCGGCCACTTCAGCTGTGTACTGCAAGTGCTCCAACTGTGGACTTTTTTCACTTCTATGAGGAGGTTGAACTTCACCAAATTCATTGTGTTAAGTAATGAAACATTTATGAGTCTTTGGGTATACTGTAGTGACTAGTTTATAGGTTTGTTTGTAAAACCGCTATGAAAGTGTTGGTGACGAAACACCTATCTCTAAGCCAAGACGAAATATAAGGTCTCCCATCACCATCATCATCATGTATATAAAAGTGGTTATTAATGTATTATAGTGGAGTTTTATTCACACTTGAGCATACAGACTTTATCAAATGAACTTCTTCAATCACTTCTTGAGTAGCATCCTCCGCCATCTTGAATGTTTTGGTTGGTCAGCTGACGTGCCTAATTGGCCAAGCTTTTCTTCGCTCGATCAACAAGGCTGGTGCATGATAGCAGGCATTTAGTGCGTGATAAAGGAATTTGGGTAGGTTTTTTAGACAAGCGTGATAGTGGTAAAACGCTATAGCGGAACCCACGATAGCCGAGGGTTGGGTGTATAAGATATTACAGTACTATACAGTGACAGATATGGGCACCCACCATCCACTCATTTAAAGTAATGCTACCTTCAGGTGACCACATCAAACAGTTTCTATAATCCAAGACCATTTACTATACTATATTACAATGGCAATAACCACATAACTAACAATAGATGTCTGATCATGTAATGGGTTATGGTGCTCCAACCAGTTATGGCCCATAAGAGTATAAATCCAAGGGGTAATTGAGGAATACTGCTCAACAGTGCCACAACGTCCGAAATAAGTAGCCAAGCTCTAGGCCCCAAGTTCCTTACGGGACAAGAGAGGATTTGCAGACAGATAGATGGAATGATATTTGTGGACACTGGAGGTGAGTAGTGCTACTACGGTAGGTGATATACTGGACTTCACGAATGGGCCCTCTGTAACAGACGTAGAGTATGCGGTTTGTGGAGGTCCTGTAGTTAAGATGGGAATTAGAGAGAAGTTGGTTTTGCTGCATCTTGCTGCTGAGTTGACTTCACTGTTGGTGGTCACTTGCCTCTCAGTGTTAACTGCTTTTAATGATGTCCCTATATTAACTACCCTTTGCCATCCTAAAATTCCATAAAGCATGTGCATTTGGAGGGTTGTGAGAAGAGAGGAAGAAATCAGTAGGATGGAAGTGGTGGAAGAAATGAAGAAAGTCAAAAAGGGGAAAGCCACAGGAATTGATGGAGTGTGTGGTGAAATGCTGAAGCATGGGGGAGAGATAGTAATAGAATGGATGTGGAAGGTGTGCAGATTGGCTTGGGAGGAGGGTAGAGTCCCGGAGGATTGGAAGTCAGGTATAATTATTCCTCTGTACAAAGGAAAAGGGGAAAAAGCAGTGTGTGTTAATCATAGGGGCATTTGCCTTCTCAGTGTAATAGGAAAAGTATATGGTAGGATGCTTATTGACAGAGTTAGGGAAATTACAGAGGAACTAGTTGGAGAAGAACAAGGAGGTTTTAGGAAGGGAAGAGGTTGTGTAGACCAGATATTCATTCTTAGATCCTTAGTGGAAAAGTTCCTAGAGAAGGGCAAAAAGTTGTATGCAGCTTTCATGGATCTGGAGAAAGCATATGACAGGGTGGATAGACAAGGATTGTGGAAGGTATTAAGACTATATGGAATGGATGGGAAGTTGTTGAAGGCAGTGAAGGGTATGTATGAGGGTGCTAAGGCTGCAGTGCATGTGGATGGCAAACTGAGTGAATCTTTCCATTTGAAGATTGGATTGAAACAAGGATGTGTCATGTCTCCATGGTTGTTCAATCTGTACATGGATGGGGTTATAAAAGAGATACAAGGTCGGGCAGTGGATGATGGAGTGGCCCTAGTGAGAGAGGGCAGTGTTTGGAAACTCCCTGTACTGTTGTTTGCAGATGATACTGTGCTGTTGAGTGAAGATGAAGGGGAGCTGCAAGGCTTGGTAGATGAGTTTGGGAGAGTGTGTAAGAAACGGAATCTAAGGGTGAATGTGGGGAAGAGTAAAGTGATGGTCTTCGAGAGAAATGAAGCCAGTGAATGTACAGTGAGATTGGATGGGGAGGATATGGAGAATGTGAGTGAATTTAAGTACTTGGGCAGTGTGATGAGTAAGGATGGAAGTCTGGAGGGTGAAGTGCTCAAAAGGGTGCAGCAGGGAAGGAAGGTTGCTGGTTCGTTGAAAGCAGTGATAAGAAACAGGGAGGTGAGCATGGAAGTGAAAAAGTTGTTACATGACAGTATTGTGATACCAACTCTGACATATGGAAGTGAAGCTTGGACCCTGTTGGAAGGACAGAAGTCAAGAGTGAGAGCAGTGGAAATGAGTTATTTGAGAGGAGCATGTGGAGTCACATGGAGAGACAGACTAACAAATGAGGAAGTGAAGGAGTATTGTGGTGTGGTTGTGGACGTGATGGGAAGCGTTAGGAGAAGCACGTTAAGGTGGTTTGGGCATGTTAGGAGAAACACGTGAAGGTGGTTTGGGCATGTGGAGAGGATGGAGAGTGAAAGACTGATGAGGAGAGTGTATGTGAGTGAGGTGGAGGGGGCGAGAGGGAGGGGGAGGGGGAGGCCGAGGATGAGATGGAGGGATGGAGTGGAGAGGTATATGAGAGAGGGGGGTGTGAGTTGGGAGTGTGGTAGTGAAATGGCGGGGGACAGAGTGACATGGAGGCGATTAGTTTGTGGCCACCCTGTGCGGGATTGAGGCGTCTGGCAATAGATAGATAGATAGATGTGCATTTGTCAAATATGCTGAGGAACTCTTCACTGCATGGGTGATCTGGGAGGAAAATGACATCAATGAGGTGATGGAGTTAAGAACATAATATTCTGTGTTGCTATAGGTAAGTGATATACTGAAACCTTGTTATACAGTATGCTGCCTTTTCATGTCCTTCTTGGAACTAAGTTCACAATAAATTACAAAAAAATTGTCCGGTAAAGTTTCATTGTTACCTATAACATTGATTTATCACTTTCTCATCATCCACTCAGTGTAGTGATATTCTATCCCAGGGTAATTCTACACTAAGTGACAAGCCAAATGATTTACTGTAAACCAGGAAATCATTATTACACCAGGTGGTAATCTTATAACCAACCAATACATGATCCCTACATTTAAACATGTGGGTTGCTCGAGGATTAGTGCTTCTCCCTGGAAACCAACTACCTAAAAAGACAAACAAAATGCCTCGGATCAGGACAGACCAACAGGTGATGATCAAGGACAGTACAAAGGACATGGTATGGATTTCTGCATGGAATGCAAGGGGTGTGAATGATACGGTGAAAGAGACAGATTGTCCAGGAGCTTGGGGGTGCAAAAGTGGACATATGTGGAATGACCAAGGCTAAATGGTGAAGTGAGAGTGGGAGTATAGATGGAGTACATGTGCATGGGAAAGTGAGAATGAGAGGGCAAAAGAGGGTGTATGTATTGTTGTGTGCGAGAGATGGAAGGAAAATACAAGAAAGTATGGATCAGTTGGTTCAAGGATTGCGTGGGTAAGACTGAAAGTTAGAATACAAGCATAGGTGGTTGTGTGTATATATGCGCCAATGGGAAGACCGTGCAAGCAGAGTGGAAAAAAGAGTTCTGGGCAAATATGGAAGCGTGCATGGAAAAGTCAGATAGGAATGACAGTGTTTTTGATTGGAGATATGAATGGAAGTAAGGAATGTGCAGGTGGATGGAGTAGTTGGTGAGTGGGGTGTGCCAGCAGAAGTGCATGAGAATGGCAGTGCTCTGGTGGACATTTGTGCGGAGAGGGGATTGGTGACAGCCAATACCCACTTTAGGCACAAAATGATCCACAGGTATTCATGGCGAGTGATGAGACGGATGGGTCATGAACTGAATGAATGGAAGGCACTGACTAATTATGTGTATGTGGATGAGACAATGAGAAGGTATGTAATGGATGCATGAGGATACAGAGGTTGGGGAGTGGACTTTTGGACCATCACTTAGTGGTGGTGAATGTCAAGGTACAAATGCAATGGATGAATAGAAGGAGAGAAAGACAGGAGGAAGCAGTCCATATACGGACAGTACAAAGGTTGCACAAATGGCAGAATATAAGAGAGAAGCAGAGAAGCGACTGAGTAAATATGATTTGGAGCAGATGGGAACAGTGGAAGGTTCCATATCTACCTATAAACCTTGGCTGCTTCCTGCAAGTAAAGGGAGGTACCAAAACAGGACAACACACTCCCAATTTACTCATCCACTCAAACACATTCATTTGCATCTTAGCCCCAAAGGGGAGAAGGGACAGGTCCTTACCGCACCTCACTGCACGAGGGTAAACTGTGCAGTGCAGTCAGTGACATCTGCAGCAGGGCCCGACAGCAATGCTGGTTAACCCCTGCCACATCATAATGGACCCATCCCCTTACCCGCACCTGACCTGATCAGCTGATCAGACCAAATGCGGGAGAATATCCCCTCAGGTCTGCGTCATCATTTATTCATTCAAAATTTCTCTCCATTCATTTCTATCACACACAGCCACTCTTCCTTGCTCAACAGACATCCCTCTCACATCCAGTGCTCTCTTCACACTGTCCATCCATCCTACTCGTGGTCTTCCTCTCAGTCTTACACCTCTCACATCAGACCTAGTTATTTTTTTCACCAACTGCTCATTATCCATTCTCTCCATATGCCCAAACCATTGCAACACCCTCTGCTCAACTCGATCAGCCATCTCCCAAACAATTCCAGTTCTCCTTCGCATTTCATCATTTCTCACTCGATCCATATGCATCACTCCACACATACTCCTCAGACACCTCATCTCCATTACATTCAGACTTTTCCTCTCTGCTACACCCATATTCCATGTTTCAGCCCCATATAACACAGTCAGTACCACAATACCTTCGTACACCCTCCTCTTTACATCCATTCTAAGCGAACGACATCTAAACACTTTTTTCGTTCTTCCCAGTACCTTTCCTACTCCATTCATTCTAAACTTCACTTCTGCATCTATTCTTCTATCCACAGCAACATGTGACCCAAAATACTTAAAACACTCTACCTCCTCAAGTAATTCACCACTCAAAACTATATTCATCCTCCTACCATCTACCAACCTCATACACTTCATCACTTTACTCTTTTTCTCATTTACTTTCAATTTCCTCCTTTCACACATCCTTCCAAACTCCTCTACCAACTGTCTCAATCTCTCCTCTGAATCAGCCACCAGTGCAGCAGCATCCGCAAACAGCAGCTGCTTCAGATTCCACTCTCTACCCTCAACATTCACCAGACTCTGTCCTCCACCTAACACTCTTGCATATAGATATGGAAGGTGTGTGCAAAATATTCACAGATAAAATCTGTGCAGCATGCAAAGTGGTGTGTGGAGTGAAGAGAAGACGAAACAGAGTGCAAGGAACAGCATGGTAGAATGAATAGGTGAGACAAGCTGTGGCACAGAAGAAGAAAGCATATAGTGAGTGGATAAGATACAGAGGCATGGAGGAAGTTAAGATACAGAAGAGCGAGTTGTATGTGGAGAGGGAGAGAAAGGTGAAATGACTGGTAAGAGAGAGTAAGAAGAGAGAGGATAAGGAATTTGAGTGTGAAGTGGAGGGAATGTAAGAAAATGTTCTGGAAGGAGGTAAAGAGAGTCAGACACAGTGATAAAGAAGTTAGTATGGGAGTAAAAGATAAAACTGATAGATTGACAGAGGAGAAGGGAGAAAAAGTGAGCTAATGGAAAGAACATTTTAAGGAACTGTTAAACATACAGAATGAAAGTAATGTGAGTATAAGTGGCTGGGGAATGGCTGGGAGAAGGAGAGAAGTGAGAAGGAATGAAGAGATCAGTAGAATGAATGTAGTGGATGCAATGAAGAAAGTCAAAAGGGGAAAAGCCCTAGGAATTGATGAAGTGTGTGATGAAATGATGTAGCATGGGGGAGAGATAGTAATACAATGGATATGGAAGATGTGCAGATTAGCTTGGGAGGAAGGTAGAGTCTTGGAGGATTGGAAGTCAGGTATAATTAGCCCCCTATACAAAGGAAAAGGGGAAAGAGCATAGGGTGAGTGGATCAGTGTATACTCCACAGGTAGGCTTGGATGAGGTTGAGAAGGATAGATTTCGGGAGGAATTCATATGTGTAGTTAGATGTATGGGGGATGACGAGACTGTAGTTTTGGGAGGGGACTTAATTCGTCACATAGGTGAAGCAGCTCAAGGGTATAAAGGAATACATGAGGGATATGCATATGGTACTAGAAATGAGGAAGGCGAAAGGATACTCGAGTCTGGAGAGGCAATGAACATGACTGTGTGCAACACACATTTTAGGAAGTGAGAGAGTAGGTTGATTACATATGAGTCTGGACAAAATAGCAGCCAGATAGACTACTTCCTGGTCAGGAGGTCTACTAGGAGATTAGTAAGGGATGTTAAGAATAGGGAGCAAAGAGTGTGTGCAGCAACACAAATTATTAGTATGTGACATGGTGCTTAAGAAGCGGGTGATGAAAAAGAGGACCTATGCACCAAGGAGGAAAATATGGAAGTTGAAAAACCAAGCAGTGAGGGATGTCTTCTATAGCGAGATGAGGAGAGTGATAGCTGAACAGGGAGACGATGAAATGTTAATGAGCAGTCCAGAGCCCTAAAGAGCAACCACTTGAGAATTACTGATTCAGTGTATGGATGGACAAGCGGCTCACCAAGACATAAAGTATCTTGGTGGTGGGATGAGGGTGTAGATCATGGATGCACAACCTTTTGGGCTCCTCGGGCCACATGATCAAGCTTAAAACTCACTGAAGGCCGCAAGATTTATTTTAAACAAATATGTAGAAATTTTAGTTGCTTAATGGTAAAAATATAGTACTTAATCCATTACATTACAAAACTATGATTAATCCTTACCTGGCATGCATGACACAGTCTTCTTAATGTGATTTTTGACAATGTGATTTATAGACAAGCTTCTTTATGTTGGGTTAAAACTTTGTTGTTGCAAGTCGCAAACTTAGCCTGCTTCGAATGTCTGACTTGTTTCGACTTAGCAGACTAAATGTTTGTTCACATATATAGGTAGAGCCAAATAAGCTTGCATAAATACCAGCCTTGTTTCTCAAATAAGGATATTGATCTTTGGGCAAACAATTATAGAAACTGAGTAAGTCCCCTTCCATAAACTTTGTATGAAGAATGTCGCTGTTCTGGAGGTCAATCAGTTCTAACTGGGCTTCTACTTCCACGTCTTCAGGTGATACAGAAAAAGGGTTGCTGAACAACATCAAGATATTCCTTTCTTTCTTGAGGTTTCCAAATCTGCTGTCAAACACCTCCCTGAGTTTTCTTACTGTTGTTGCAAAGTGTTCATTTTTCTTACATACACTGTTTCTCACACATTAGGTGGTAGTTTGCATCAGTGATTTTATTTTCTGCTTCCTTAGTTCACCTGTGATTTTTTCATAAGACTTGTCCTTTGTTAAATAATGCCTTTGCAAATTATATTCCTTACAAACATGCTACTCTGGTATATCAAACAAATGATATTGTTTGCACTGTTTTCCACAAAGAAATATTTGTCTGTCCATATTTCATGAAATTTTCTGTGTTCATCTTCTAGTTTCCTTTTCCGAGTTGCATTTTTTCCAGTAGAAGTACTAGCAGCCATTGCGAGCAAGAGTAATCAACCCTCTCTGAAAGAGTTCCTAATAACGACTGTCGGTACTCAGGCAGTGAGGCCGTCGACTCGGCAGTGTGGCACACAGACTCCCGTCTAGAGTGACTAATGTCTAGACACGGTGGCTGACACGTTCACTTCTCATCCAGTTCTGGGTCTACGGCACATTTTGAATTATTATCTGAACTGCTATTTATCAATTTATTACCTTTTATTACTTTTATTATTTTTTACCTTTTATTACCTACTAAGGGCCGCCAGAGGGTTGCTTGAGGGCCACATGCGGCCCGCGGGCCGCCGGTTGTGCATCCCTGGTGTAGATGCTGCAGTTAAGGAGAAAAGAAGGCTTTTCTGGGAATGGAAGAAGGATAGTAACAAAAAGGAATACTTGGCTGCCAAGCATAGAGCTAAAAACAGAGGTTTACAGGGCGTAGTCTGACTAAAAGAGACTTTAACTTGATAACCTAAATCATGTGGAAAGGAAGAATATGATATTTAAGGTGGCAAATCAGATGAAGAAGGAAAGAATAAGGATATCACCGGTAAGCAGTGTGTGAAGAATGATGAAGGAAGGGTAGTGGTGAACAGCAGGGATATTAAAAACACACGGAGAGAGAACTACAGCCGGTTGTTGAATGAGGAGTTTGACTGGGACCATGGAGATCTGTAGCCAGCAGATCTAGTGTTTGGCCATTAGCCTTGGATTGACACTGCTACTGTGAGCTAGGCAATAGGAGGATACAGGTGGGGAAGGCAGCAGGTGTGTCGAGGTTGACTGCTGAAATTTTGAAAGCCTCAAGAAATACAGGAGTGAGGTTAGTCACTAACCTGGTAAATGCAATTACCGGTATACAGTATATGAGTGTGTTGTACCAGATGACTGGCTGAAGAGTGTACGTGTAAATGTGTACAAGGGGAAGGGTGATGCCCTGGATGGAGGATATTATTGAGGCATGAAGCTTTCAGACCAGATAATAAAGGCAATGGAAAGAGTTTTACAAGGTATGATTAGAAAATGAGTGGATACTGATGAGATGCAGTTTGGGTTTATACCAGGCAACAGGGCCACTGATACCATATTCATTGCTCGACGGCTTCAGGAAAAATATATACAGTAGGAAAGAAAAGGGGACTGTACTTTGTTTTTGCTGATTTGAAGAAGGCCTTTGACAGAATCTCTAGAGGTGGCGAAGTGAGCAATGAGAAAGCTTGGGATCAAGGAGTGGCTGGTTAGGACTGTTAAGGCCAAGTACACTCGACCCTCCATTTCCCGGACTAAAAGTGGGGGAAGACTAGCCCGGGAACTCCAGAAGTCCGGGAATTGCAAAAGTCCAGCCCCACATACCATTCCCCGGACTTTTACCATACTTTGTCTGAATTTTCCAATACTGTCCGCAATTATTCCAATATTCTACAGCATTCAGGAATGTAGGCTACCTATACCAATATAACTAACATACACAGTACATAAAATAATAACACTGACACAATAACAATAATAACATTGAAACAATAATGGTATTTTGCTAGCTACAACCCTAAGAATGGTTGGTTAGAAAGTTGTTGATCAGAATGTGGATGATATGACAGAATATCAGAAAGCTGAGGAAAAAGAGGAAAATGAACAAGGAATGGAACACCACCTGGTAAGCCAACCACTCATCAGTTGACCAATATACAAACACTCAATCACTTAATGTGATCTCGATCTTGGACCAAATCAGCAATTTTAACTGGAAAATATTTTAATCTTTATCACCATATAGGTTTGCACACCTAATTTTCTGAAATCCAGTCAAAAATTTGTGCTTAATTTAATTATTAATAGAAAATCAGGATGCAGAGCAAAAATTTCTTAAATTCAGAGTGTTTTGCCTCTAGCCTAACAACTCGCCTTGATGGACTTTTGTTTTGTGTAAATATTGATTTACAATGCAGATAAATTTTTTGGTATTCGAAATAAATAATTATGCAAAATAGAAGTCTGTCAAGGTGTACTGACGATCTGAAGGGGAAATATCTGCTGACATTTGCACACTATAGCTCTGAAACCTAATTTTTAAATTGTTATTTTAAGTACAATTTTTTTTAGCAGATTTCAGATAATTAGGTGTGTATGAGCCTCTGCGGCAAAAAATAAAAAAAATAAAAAAATAAAAATACTGTATATAAAATATTTTCCGATGAAAAGTGCCGATTCCGTATTTAGTTGCACCGAGTCAGGTGAGCTAAGTGAGTCCGAATGGATATCACTGACTCTGTCCGTAAGAAAATAATTTTTTAAATTACTTATGAGTTTTATTGTGTTCAAGCCTTGCTAAAATTTTACTGTTATGCAATAAATTGTTTATAGTGGCATTTGAGAACGGTAAGAGGTAAATGGGATATTGCCACAAGTTAGAAGGAACTGGTGGGGTGAAGGAGGATGGTGCCCATGATGCTTTTCATGTATGAAAATAACTTCTTGTGCGTGTTACAAGTGGCCTTTATCGAATCTAAACCTTGCTAAAATTATACCGTGTTGTGCAGCAGACTGCTTATAGTTTTATATGACAGAATAATGGCTGGACTTTTGTGAGAATCCTGGACTTGTACAGGCATTTGTCCGGCACTTGATAATATTGTCCGGCATCAGACGGCATCCATGAAATCCGAAGTCTGGGAAATTGGGGTACGGGTCGAGGGTATGTGGGTGCTCGCAACCAGGTACAGATGAATGGAGATTTGAGTGAGGAGTTTTCCATGAATGCTGGTGTGCACCAGGGGTCAATTTTGAGACACGTGACTTCAGAAATTGACTCCTGTGGAAGATGTTGTATGCTGATGATTTGGTGCTGATTACAGAGAATGAAAGGGAAGCAGAGGAAAGATTTAGGAAGTGGAAAGATGGTATGGGGCACAAGGGCTTAAGGGTAAATGCAGATAAAACAAAAGCGATGATATCTTGGGCTGGTAGCAGTAGTCAAAGAAGTTGAAGAGTGGCCATGTGCAATTTGCGACAAGGGCAAGGGAAATAATTCCATCTTGTGCAGTGTCTGTGATAAGTGAGTGCATAAGAGATGTAGTGGTATCAGAGGTACACTGCCAGATAATGCTGATTTCTTGTATGCAATGTGTCAGGCAGAGCAGGTGGAAATTGTCAAGCGTGAAAGGATTGAACTTGGTGGTAAGTCTCTTGAGTGTGTGTAAGAGATTTATTATTTGGGAGATGTTATGTGCTGGAGGTATGAAAGGAGCTAGCTCTGTAGTTAGAGTGAGGAGTGGTTGAAGAAGTTCAGAGAGCTGTTGCCTCTCCTGACACAGAGAGGACTCTCCCTCCATGCTAAGGGATCTTTGTATGCAGCATGTGTTAGGAGCAGGGCTTAAAAACAAAATAATTTTTCAAACGGTTCGTTCTAAGAAGAAACAGTATAATAACGTTTTGTTTTTCATTCCTCCTCGAAATTTAACGTTCCTGAACCGGTCAGAAAGAAATGAAAATCAGTTAGAGCGTTATTCTCAAACTAAGTATTAAATATGCTATTAACTCTATACATGACTACATTCTTATTGATGGTAATATACATTTGATGGTGCACAGTATCCAACAAAATCAAACCCTTAGATGTCGTAAGAACTATATACGACTACATTATAAAATAAGGCAACACATTTACATATGCAATACAGGAAGCGTAGTGTAGGAGTATGCAAATTGCAATCTCAGTTGCCGTAAAGACATGAATCACTAAATTATTATGTATGGCAAAAAATATATTCATAACATAAGGGAACGTGATGTATATCACGAAGACAAAAATTCATAATTATAAAAGGTAAAAAAAATGCTCTTCACAAAAATAAATGAAAAGTGGTCCATATGATACTATCTGACACAAAATCACATCTTCAACTGCCAAGTAAACAAATACAGTGACTTAATTTCTGCAGAAGGTAGTAAATTTATACATTACAGCGAAGATTGTCATATTTTCCGCTGAAGTACTAAAACTCCTAACTTAGCAAAGTTATCTAGGACTTAAAGCTGATCCATGTTACTGGCATGGTGTAGGCCTACTGTTAAGACAACACAAGAGATTGCTATTAACTTGCTCCATTGTCATATTTTTGGTGCAGAAATGTGTGTGTGTGTGTGTGTGTGTGTGTGTGTGTGTGTGTGTGTGTGTGTGTGTGTGTGTGTGTGTGTGTGTGTGTGTGTGTGTGTGTGTGTGTGTGTGTGTGTGTGTGTGTGTGTGTGTGTGTGTGTGTGTGTGTGTGTGTGAGAGAGAGAGAGAGAGAAAGAATGATAAATCCTACCTTGAATTGACGAATGCTTGCAGATAAAAGATGTTTTTATCAAAATCATTTGGCTACTGGAAGTGACATTGGATATTGACCAAATATGGCAAGAATGAAAAATTTACGTCATTAACTGGTTCAGGGATTTTAAAATGGCATTTCTGTTCCGGAACAGTAAATATGATAACATTTTCGTTTCCGTTTTTGTTCCGAGCATAATTTCATTTGTTTCGGTTTTCGTTTTTGATCCCTTAAACCGTTTCAATTCCATGGTTAGGAGTGTAATGCTCTATGGTAATGAGACCTGGGCAGTAAACGAAGAGGATATTCGCAGTCTCAAACAAACACAAATGGCGATGATTAAGTGAATATGCCATGCATCCCTGAGTGCGAGGCCTGGGAGGGCTAGGTTTACGATGGAAGAGTCGAGGGGTACGATGGGACTAGAGTGTGTTGGTGTTGTGATGAGATGTAGATTGCGATAGTTTGGGCATGTGGAAAGGGCAGGGGATGATATTTGCATACAGAAATGTGAGAAGTGTTAATGTTAGGGCTAGGGCTGCGAGTGGAAGACTGAAAAAGACTTGGGATGAGGTCACTGAGTGTGACCTCAGGGATAAGAGACAGAATGAGGAAGGTGCAAGAGATCTAGCAGCATGGAGAGCCGCCATTAGGTGACCAAAACTGATGCATGCAAGCATGATGGAGCCTTCAAAAATGAACGAAATGAACGATAGGATGCAGAGGCAGGAAGGAAGTTGGTAGGTGGAAGAGACCGTTATATACAGACAGGAAGAGAGAGGTGAAAAGATTAGTAAGAGAGAGAGTAAGAAGGAAGAAGATGAGGAAATTGGAATGAATTTGAGTGTAAAGTGGAGGGAATGTAAGAAAATGTTCTGGAAGGAGACAGGGTAAAGAAGTTAGGAGGGGAGTGAAAGGTAAAAATGGTACAGTGCTTCCTCCAATTTTGCGAGAATATGGTCGACAAAAAACCTCGCAAAATCGAAATTCGCAAAGTTGAAACAATTAAATATATGCAATAAAGGTAAACTGGTCGACATCACCCCAAGGTAAGCACTTTTTCCCACTCTTTCTCTCGACTCTACCTCTTAATTTTATGATGATAAATGAAACAAACATGGACTGATGTATTGTACAGTAATATTATTATGAAAACATCATAGGTAAGAAACATAAAAAGAAAAAAATGCATATTTACACTGATGTGAAGACTGGCGTGGTGTACGGGACTGGTGGCGGGGCAAGGCTTGGGTGCGACTACTGTGGTGTAAACAAACGTGGCGGGGTGGCAGAACACCGAACTAGGAGGCACAGTACGCCCAGCGAACCACGACGTCACTACTCCGCGTGGCAAAGTAGTGCGGGAAGACGACTTTCCCACCACTCGACCTCGCAAAGTGTGTGATCGCTCGCAAAGTTCATAAATGTAAAAAAATAAATGACTTGGAACTACCTCGCAAAATTGGTGATTCGCAAAGTTAAAGTTCGCAAAGTTGAAGGATGTACTGTATCTTGATAATGGAGAAGGGAGAGAAAGTGAACAGATGGAGAGAAAACTTTCAGGAACTGTCAAATATAGAGAATTAAAGTAATGTAAGTATAAGTACAGTATCGTGATCCCTACCCTGATGTATGGAAGTGAGGCATGGAGGATAACAAGTAAAGAGTGAGAGCAGTGGAAATGAGTTACTTGAGAGAAGCATGTGGAGTAACATGGAGGGACAGGTTGACGAATGAAGTGAAGGAAACGTTGTGAGGTGGATGTGGATGTGGCAAGATTAGGGGAAATACACTGAGGTGGTTTGGACATGTGGAGAGAATGGAGAAATGAAAGACTGACTTAGAGGGTGTATGCAGGTGGGGTGGAGGGAGGGAGAGGGAGGGGAAGGCTGAGGATGAGGTGGAGGGATGGAGCTGAGAGGTATATGAGGGAGGGGGGAGTGAGCTGGGGGGAGGGTAGGCAAATGGTGGGTGACAGAGCGACTTGGAGGAGTTTTGTCTGTGGCCACCCTTTGCAGGATTAGGGCGTCGGGATATAGATAGATAGATAGAAGTATAAGTAGCTGGGGAATGGCTGGGAGAAGGAGGGAGGTGCGAAGGGAGGAAGAGATCAGTAGGATGGAAGTACTGGAAGCAATGAAGAAAGTCAAAATGGGGAAAAACTTAGGAACTGATGGAGAATGGGGTGAAATGATGAAGCATGGGGGAAGAGATAGTGACAGAATGGATATGGAAGATGTGTAGATTAGCTTGGGGGGAAGGTAGAGTCCCAGAGGATTGGAAGTCTGGTATAATTATTCCCCTATACAAAGGAAAAGAGTGTGCCAATCATCGGGGCATGTGTCTTCTTAGTATACAGTAACAGGAAAAGTATATGGTAGGATACTAACTGACAGAGTTAGGGAAATATCAGAGGAATTAGTTGGAGAAGAAGAGGAAAGTTTTAGGAAAGGAAGAGCTCTTTAGTGGGAAAGTTTCTACAGACTGGAATTTGCATGTGCCCTTCATGGATTTGGAGAAATCATATGACAGAGTGGATAGACAAGGAATGTGGAAAATATGAATATATGGAGTAAATGGGAAGCTGGTGAGTGTTGTGACGAGTATGTATGAGCATGCTATGGTGCAGTACTTGTGGATGGTGAACTAAGTGAATTTTCTATCTGAATGTTGAAATGAAACTGGGACATGTCATGTCTCCATGGCTGTTCAATCTGTATATGGATGGGGTTATAAATGAGAAACAAGGTAGGGCAGTGGATCTGTGAAAGGCCCTAATGAGAGAAGGCAGCAACTGGAAATTTCCTGTTCTGTTTTTTGCAGATGAGTAGGTGAATCTAGGGCAGAGTAAAGTCTTGGTCTTCGAGAGAAATGAAGTCACTAAATGTACAGTGAGGATGGATGGTGAGGAAATGGAAAATGTGAGTGCATTTAAGTACTTGGGTTGTGCAATGAGCAAGGATGAAGTTAAGAGGATGACATGCTTGGAAGTGTACAACAGGGAAGAAAGATTGCTGTTCTTTGAATGCAGTGATAAGCAATAGGGAAGTGAGCATGGAAGTAAAATGTCACTGGAGGATAGTACTGTGATACCAACTCCAACATATGGAAGTGAAGTTTGGACTGACTCAAGTCAAGAGTGAGGGCAGTGGAAATGAGTTATTTGACAGGAACATTTGGAGTTACTTGGAGAGACTGACTGAGAATTGAGGAACTGAAGGAGCACTGCGGTGTGGGTGTGGATGTGACTGAAAACATTAGGAGAAATGCACTGAGGTGGTTTGGCCATGCAGAGAGGATGGAGAGTGAGACACTAATGTGGAGAATGTATGTGAGTGAAGTGGAGGAAGGGATAGGGAGGAGAAGACTGAGGATGAGATGGAGGGATGGAGTGGAAAGGTATATGAGAGAAGGGGGTGTGAGCTGGAGAGAGGGCAGCAAAATGGAGGGGGGATAGGACGACACGGAGACAATTTGTTTGTGGCCATCTCTTACGAGAATGAGGCATCTGGCAACAGATAGATAGATAGACTTTCCTGTTATTAACAGTACAGTACAATACTGGCTGTATGAAAAATGTTGTGACTTTTAGAACCCATCCCATCCTTATAACAAGGACTTACTGGACCAGACTGGTGCTAGAGAGAGAGACCTTCATGTGGTGGCACCAATATGGTCAGGTGATTCATAAGAACAACAAATGAAAGTACAGTACTGTAGTATGTAAAACGAAGGTCCAAACCCACTCCTCCTGCTCTTCCCCTCATTTTAGTTACTACTTTTTTTTTTTAATGCAAGGAAGAAGGAACCAAAGGCCAAGATCCCACAAACAGTTCCTTAAAAAAAAAAGAGAGAGAGAGAGAGAGAGAGAGAGAGAGAGAGAGAGAGAGAGAGANACCACAGGAAAAAGAGAAAAGACCAGACGAAAAAAAAAAAAAAAAAAAAGAAAAAAAAGAAGGAGGGGAGAGGGGGAAGAGAGGAGGGGGGAGAGGGAGAGAGAGAGAGAGAGAGAGAGAGAGAGAGAGAGAGCCAAATTCAAGATTTGTTCATTTCGAGATGCCTGGACACACTGCGTTTGAAAGACTGGAGATCACAGGCAGTAGGAAATACAGAGGGAGACAGTTCCAGTGTTGACCTGTTGCATAAATGAAGGATGGGAGTAACGATTAACTCTTGCATTAGAGAGCTGGACAGAAAAGGGATGAGAGTTTGTTGCTAGACGGGTGCTACGCACCCATCGTAGAGATGGAGGGATGCAAGCAGACAGTTCAGAGGAGCAGTGACCATTGAAGTAGCAAAAGAAAAGAGATAAAGAGATGTAACTTAGTGCATTTTAGGTACTACTCACAATAGATAGGCTCATCTGCTCACTTCAGGTACATACACTACTCAGAGGTGGGCATGAGAGTGTTTTACTGCTCTGACAATTTTTGGAGGAAGGAACTGCATAACACTGTTGACGGACAGCATTATGGCTAGTTACTGGGTGATATTCATCAGAGGGGCTGAGTCTTTGCCTAGCTGTGGAGGTCACAAGGGTTCGGGCCACTGTGGACTCAGGTGATGCCGAGTGTCAAAGAATGGTAATGGATTATACTGTAAGTTACTGGATGATATTAATTGCTTTAGCCATTTGACTCTAATTTCACCATCTGGTCAGAGAAGATGAGGGCATAAACTCTTGTTTGTGATGTGATATTATTTGTAAATTTAAGTGACCATGACTGATGCATGCGAGCATGTTTGAGCCTTTATAAACAATACGATACAATTTAGCCTTAATCTTAATATCGGTTACTGCATTCATAAGCTTCTCTGATTGCCTTTTAACATCAAAGACTAAATGTAGATGCAATTTCTTATACAGTGGCCTTGTATCCAGTAAGGTAATTACATCAGACAACACTGCTGTACAGGACAAATACTAAAACTACCTATAATAAAACTATCTATCTATATCTATGGTGGTAGGTGAGGGCGCTCACCATCCACTCACTCGATGTAGTGCTGATCTGGTGGCTGCCCTTTCCTCTCATCCTTCCTTCCTTTCCTTCTGTCCTCATCTTTCTTTTCTTCATTCTTTCCTCTTCCTTATGCCTGCGGGTGACCACACCCTCTCTTCTCTTTTTTTCCTTCATTCTTTCCTCTTCCTTCTGCCTATGGGTGACTCTACACTGAGTGACAAGTCAAATGGTTTCCTGTACACTAAGAAACCATTTACTATGCTGGGTGGTAACCATATAACCAAATTATGGTGCATGGTGGTTTTGTAGGTAATTAAGGCACTCTAATCAGATTGAGCTGATGCAGGTTATATCCAAAGGGTAGTTGAGGTTTACTGCTCGTGTTATGCCACTCAGGGATGAGTGAGGTTGGTCACTCTCATCTTAAATGTCAGGACCAACTTGCCTAGCCCCTGTCTCCTATGCTCCTCATAGGGCAACATAGGATTAGATGACAGATGGATGGATGGATCTGTATCAACTGGCAGACGCCTCAATCCCATAAGGGGTGGCCACAAACAAAGCGCCTCAATGTCTTTCTGTCCAATGCCATTTCACTGCCTTGCTCCCACCTCACACTCCCCTCCCTCGTACACACTCCATCCTTCCATCTCATCCTCAGCCTCACCCTCCCTCTCCCCCCCTCCACCTCACTTGCATACACTCTCCTCATTAGTCTCTCGCTCTCCATCCTCTCCACACGGCCAAACCACCTCAGTGTATTTCACCTAACGCTTTCTATCACATCCACATCCACACCACAATGCTCCTTCACTTCCTCACTTGTCAGTTTCTCTCTCCACATAACTCCACATGCTCCTCTCAAATAACTCATTTCCACTGCTCTCACTCTTGACTTGTGTCCTTCCAACAAGTTCCATGCTTCACTTTCATAGGTTAGAGTTGGTGTCAAAATACTGTACTGTCATGCAGTGACTTTTTTATTTCCAGGCTCACTTCCCTGTTCCTTATCACTGCTTTCAAAGAACCAGCAACCTTTCTTCCCTGTTGTACCCTTTCCAGCACTTCACCCTCTAAATTTCCATC
Source organism: Birgus latro (assembly GCA_018397915.1). Taxonomy (NCBI): domain Eukaryota; kingdom Metazoa; phylum Arthropoda; class Malacostraca; order Decapoda; family Coenobitidae; genus Birgus; species Birgus latro. Next base: position 2,022 of record JAGKTI010012248.1, on the reverse strand, counting down.
TTTAGTCCTCACACTACCCAAAAACTTAAACACACTCACATTTTCCACTTCCTCCTCATCCAGCCTCACTGTACATTCAGTGGCTTCATTTCTCTCAAAGATCATAACTTTACCCTTCCCTACATTCACCTTTACATTCCGTTTCTTACACAATTTCCCAAACCCATTCACCTTGCCTTGCAGTTCCCTTTATGGGAAAAATTATTTAGCTCAGACAGGACTCTAAGTTAAGGCACAAGAATCCCTAGAATGTTGTAAATAATGATAGGCAAACACACAAAACTGCAATTTGGCATGATGAATATGGGCAGATAGCACAAAACACACACACATGCAATGGTGCTATCCAAGCAATGCTATTATGGTGTTGGCACGCCAATAAGCACAAGGAGACTGAAGTTCAGTGATGTTACCTCACCTAGTCAACACATGTTCTCAGCGACTGTGACACCTCTGAACTTCTCACAATAATGGACCCCCCCTCCCAAACCCCTTGGATTTCACGCACATCTAAGGAACCAAACCATGCTAACGAAGGTTTCCTTAGTAAACTACAGTAATTTCTTTTTTACTGAATATTTTATTTTGGGTGTCTACCATACTATAGGTCTATCTATCTATCTATTGCCAGATGCCATAATCCCGTAAGGGGTGGCCATTTGACTCTGAGTTATTTGTTTTACAAGGAGGGGCACTAACCCTCCACCAACCCACTTGTTGACACGTAGGAAACGTATGTTTTGGTTATATGGTTACCACCCAGCGTTTTAAATGGTTTCAGGAATCCATTTGGCTTGTCACACAATGTAAAGCCACCAGCAAAGGAAAGAAAAGCAATAAGAAGTGACAGGAAAGATGGGAGAAATAGGAAGAGAGGAGGGCAGGCACAGAAAAAGAATGATAAAGGCTAAGGAAGAAGTAGGCAGCACAACATTAAGTGAGTGGATGATGGTGATTAGTACTAAAGACAAACATGTTGGACGTGGGGCCACTGTATTGTATTGCAAGATGGGAGACCCTTGTTTGTAGATGAGATAGTTATATTAATTGACTGGCATTTGATATGTGTCAGTGATGATATTCCACCTGAAATCAAGGTCTGGATCCACCTCACTATTCAGGCAAACACTGGCATGCGTAATGCTACAATGACTGAAAGTGGTGGCACTTTGCTTCTCACTTTCTCACTGTCCTTATTTGTCTGAAATCCTAGGATGAAATACCTTGATTTTTTGGCTCTGACTGTGATACAGTATTTACTGTAACCTCCAGTCAAACTGTGTTTGTCCAGTGCTTACCTCAATGCTTTCACATTGTCTGTTGAGGAAACTAATGTCTATTACTGCTGGAATTCACCACCTCTATTTTGATGGCGTGTTTTTCCATCAGCAACTTCATCTGCGCCGCTGTTCTGAACACTATATTTCACAATGGCATTGTGATGACTGCTCTCCCTTAACTGGTGTTTGAGTCCATGCAACACCTTATTACAGTTTTTCCAGAATCCATACAGGCGAGTAAGGAAAATGGTGCAAGTGAAATTCCCCATACTGGGATAGGCATGCTTTATCAGATGTCCGTATTGCTCTGTAACCCTGATTTCAGCATTTGTCAAACCCCTGTTCATGTCTGTATACCACATAAAGCTCATTCCCTCAGGATACTTTGTGGATAGGTTTTTAATTACTGTATTTCATGGTGGATGCCTGCCCAGGACAGGCATAACCTTCAAAAGTTTTTTCCCAAATTTGTACCTGCTCCAGTTCAAAAGATACATATGACCATTACTGGCAAGGGAGACTTCACCATCATGTAGGCCAACCTGCATTCCATATTCTTTTGTTAACTTAACTTACCTTCAGTACAGAGGTGCAGTAACTCCTTCCTGGGAGAAGGTACACTCCAGTATTGATGTATGATAGGGTTATGTCAGGTAAAAGCCTATTGCATAACGATTTATCGCATGGCGAGGCTGATTTAACAAGGGTTCAATGGGGTTAGGAAGGGTGACCTCGACCACAA